>OMLM01018668.1:0-31994 GCA_900302695.1 Helostoma temminkii | reverse complement strand
ATACCACACAGCAACCGGATAAAACTCAAGGTATTCTAATTCAGTTTTAAAATCCTATAAATTCAAGATACATTATTTCCACATAATACAGAACATTCATTCATGCAAACACTCACGTATCACTGTAAGCTGTCATTAAATGATAAATAACAATATTCCATCACTAAACTATACACTAGACTAGATTTTTCAATGGTCCATTGGCCTGAGATAAATTGCGGGTGATTATTCTCTGTGGGACAACAGAAGCTGTGCCACAGAATTGATTCCATGAAGAGACAGGTATTACCAGCGAGGCAGTGTGGTAATTCATTTTAGAGACAAGTGGCCCTGAGATAGACTCAGATATACACAGCAATGCACAAAGCTAGCAATTATGAAGTGTGTGTGTGTGCGCGCAGGCATATACAATACATGCAGGGTCACATTTGATTATTATGATTATTTCCCAAACAAATTAGTTTTCAAGTGGGGCAGATTCAGTTGGGAGATCCTCTACACACATACCAAGCTTCTGTGTTGCTGCATTATTGACTTTCACTGTATCTTTGGAAACCTCCTCTAGAAGATGAACTAAATGTGTGGGTATGTGATTGTGTTGCAGTGTGTACGCTTTCATGTGTACACAGTATTAGTAGGTTGGGATTAGTCAGGATGGGAAACCTTAAACGAGCTTCACTAAGGAACTCTGATGTTAACTATCTTCTAAATGCTCATTAACCAGCATCATTTACAGCAGATCCAGATTTTGTTTTCTCAAAATGTTTGAGGCCCTTACATGACAGAACTGTTGAAAAACCTTTGTCCACGATGTCAGACATTTAACTTTTTGCCCTCAATACACAAGATTTCAACACCTCTGAGGAAAGGCCATAATGGTTACAACATCTATACTGTACACCCCAAAGTTTGCCAGCAGGTCATCCACACTTTTACAAAATACAAGCATGGTGCTCCCATCACAGAAACCTCTTCAGCAAGTCACACAGCACACTTGAACAAATGGACACTCGGTAAGTGTAAAGGCTGAAACAAGCCCAAAATGTGGGTTATATGTTGAAATGGCAGTTTTGTTTGTTTTTAGTTTTGGATTAAATAGTAAGAGTATCTATTGTTTTTTAAATAGCTCTATCTTTAGGAAGAGTAAACAAAGCTAATTTTCCTTCGAAACTGAAAAAACACTTTCTGGGGGACATGTCGGCTCATATACTCAGGCTGGTGCTCTACTAAGATCTGCCGAGAGCAGCTAATGCTACTGTTGCTGCCTGGTGCTAAGCGCTGCTGGGAGTGGAGCAGCTATTGCTGGTTTGGGTATTTGTCTGCAGACTGGTGTATCTACAGGGAGGCTAATGCTAGTGTTGCTGGCTAATGTTAGCACAGCTGTGAGTGCTGCGGCTGGTGGTTGTCCTCTGGAACGGCTAATGCTAGTGCTAGTGGTGTCATGGCAGCTGGGTGCGTTATCATGAAGGTACAGAGCGTTTAGGAAAAACTCTCGAAAAATAAAAAGTTTTGGCCAGACCATAACCTGGGATTTTCACTACCAGGCAGGATACAAACATGCGTTCACATCAAACTATGGGCACTATACTTCACAATAGAATATATGTAACATCAAACCATGAAATACATAATAAAACCGCTTTAATATTTCTTATTGAAGACATCCTCTTCGTCTTTGCATAACATCTGCAGACAAGTCTGCCAACACTGCAGATCAGTATGAATTAATTAATTAGTGGAAACTGTCAAAGTCTTTTGAATTTAGTTAGTTGTGTTTATAGTAAAAAGTTATTGATTTACAGAGGTAATCTTCAACACAGCCACTCTGGATATTTGACAATTGACCACTGCGGTGCAGATCTACTTTAACTTGATGGATGACCTACAGCACTTTCAGCATTCATGAGTGCGCACAGTTTTGATTGTTGTACAGTGGCGTGGGACCAAATAGAAGGTGATTAATGAACAATGAAGGCAGAGCCAGAAAGGTAACATCTAGATCAGGTCAGAGCTGGTCAACCTGCAGTTCATGAGCTGGTGTGCAGCTGTAATAATCTGTAATAAAAGGTTCTTCTAAACGCATGGATCCACATTGGATCCATTTATGAGAGATAGTTAATTTTTCACCGTTGCCATTAACTGAAAAAACTGAAAAACATAATGTAATTGCCAAATACAGTTGGTGAAAAATTCATGGCAGATGTTTGTGTTGCTAATCACTATTGAATTATACAAATTATCAAAGATTTACCATAATATACATAACAGTAGCTTAAGGCACTTCTGACATGTTAAAATAAAACTTCTGTTTGTCAGTATTTAATTGATCTTGCCTAAAAGCTAAAAACGGGAGGCAAGGCCACCACAACAGTATTTAAATGCACAAAAAGAAAAAGAATCAATCACATTAAAATAACGTTTCTCTGAAGTTCCATATCAACCATCCAATGTCACTGTGGTGAAGGAAATTTCACAGATACCTCTCTCCTTCAATGCAGGAGTTAAAATGTAAATGAATCCACAGCATGCAGCCCCGAACACAGGCTGGCAGGAGGTCTTGTCTTAAAAGGAACACCAGAAAACACATACAACAAACACACGAGTCCCGACACATGGTGGAGGCCGACTTTCTTTTCCACATTATTCAGCCTTGTTTGCTTCTGCCGCTCAGTCCGTTTATTTTGGCTTCTCCTCTTCAGCCTATCATCTGCAAGTATTTAGTCCGTGTGGATTCTTGCCTCAGTACTCTCACTGAATACTAATATGCTGAGATGATGTGGGTCAGGACTTAATCCTGTAGAAATGATTATCGCTGCAAGACCGGAACTTCTCCTGTAGGATATCATTACCATTCTGTACTTTTCCACTGCACTGCAATGTCACTCCCACCAACGCAATCACATCAGAGAAACTGGAACAATCAAAATACAAATTATATGCTGTAGTAACTAATTTTGTAATACATAATTTGGCACATGGTGTTTGCGTTTATAGGGGCATACTGTATACACTAGATACAGCATGTATATACGAATATGCAGTTTGAAACACACACACAGAGTAAGGCAAAATGTATAAGTGGAAGAAGGCACAGCAGATCTGTGTGAGACTGTAAAGATAAGCAGGGGTGGTGAAAGAATTTAGCCACGTGGAGAGAAATTTGTTTAAAATACCGGTGACAAATGTATGTCACAACCCAAGACAAACAATTTGTCAGATAACATTACTTATTGTTTGCTAAATCTGCTAGCATAGCTTTCCTTCTCTCTACCTAATGTCACTGTGGTGCCTGAGGTCTTACACAGGCATAATTCGGACCCCTTCAGGTCTATGTGTGTATAATTTTAAATGGTTAGAAATTAATAAAAATTAATAAAAATAAAAACTTGAAGGAAGGATAAATGCAGCCAAACACACCTAGAAGAAAACTTGAAAGAAAGCTGGGCAACAATTTCCCTTTCAAAACAATAATGACAAGAGGCATATTGCTTACACACGGTGTATAACTTGTCCATGTCCAACACATCAGCTACTTCCTCTTCTCCTTTCACTCTTCATCTACACTATGCTTCCACAAAACACATGATTCTGAGCCGACTCATTTGATATCGGTTGGCCTGAGGCTGGATATGTATCAGACGTAAAAATCAACCCATATCTAATATGAAAGATTTAGGGGTCTACTTTACCGTACCTTGAGAGGCCCAGCTAAAGAAACCTCAGACTTAAAAACTATAGAACATCTGCGGAGCTGGGAGCTGCTGATGAAGCTTGGGAGGATCTGCCAGGAAGAACAGGATGAACTGCCCAAATTCAAGTGTGTAAGACTTGAAGAAGCTTAACCAAGAAGACTCAGAGCTGCAACTGCTGCCAAAAGGGCTTCTACAAAGTACTGAATTAAGCTTGTTAACGATCCCACAGGTGGACCTGAAGGATGTGGCTTTGGCAAATGATGTGTGGGAAAAAGGGAGGAGGGACAATCCATCAAGCAACAATCTGTAGTCATGCATGGCAGTGTGTGCCTGTCTGAGTGCATTTGTGTGCTTGCTTGTGTCCTTCCTTGCTGTGTGTGCACGTTTTTAATTCACATAGGTGAAGAGCCTAAAGTTATTAGGAAAATAAATACCTGTTTTACGTTGAATAAACACACGCGTGCACACACACTCACACAGAGCCTGATATTGAGAAAACCAGTATAAGTCTGTGCTGTTCTGATGCAGTGCTCACATTTACTGTATAAAAAGCCGTATTTTCTCACTAACCAGACACTGAACATTAATTACAGCTATAAAGTCAGACCTAACATATTAAAAATATGCTCACTGTTAAATTACTTTCAATTTGATTATCACTCACCAGTGAGTATAGAGGGGATGAAACTGAATTTGTTTTTAACACTCAAAGGAAAAGTAATAAAAAGAACATGAATGTACAGTATGAAAGTTAATTTCAATGCTAAAGTGAACATAATTATATCAGATAAGGTTTGTAAATTAAAGTATATCTGATGACTGCTTAGTCTTTGCTTTTAGTAAAAAAAACAAAAACATATTTACTCTGGGAATGGGAATCATTTCTCTCTAAGTCATTTTGAGAGAGAAATAAATTGAAACGGTGATGGAGACGGAGAGAGAAAATAGAGACAGAGGCCAAAACCAATGAGCAGTAAAAAACGTGATGAAGAGGAACACCAAAAAAGAGTGAAAGCGACAGATTACTTGTGAAGAGATGAATCCCTGTAAGCCTGGCTACACTTGCACAAACGTAAAGGTGACTAATTTTCTCATTTTCCAGTTCAGGATAAAGTGTTGTAATGGCCCTCTCCCGATGGGGTCAACTTTAACCCCACATTATGCTCCACTTGATCTACATCTGTTCTCAGTCTGCCTCACTCTTAAAGGTCACACAGGAAACTGCCAACGCAAAAAGGTCATGTTATCTGCAATAAGGGCATGTGATTAGAAAAGCTACTGAGTGGAGGAAAATTAAGTAACAGAAGAGAAAAGATAATATAGATGCAACTAAGTGGAGTCAAGTTGAAGCTTGTCAGGTATCTACTGTCTAAAGGTATATAATGATACTTAAATGGTTTTATGAATAGTCATGAATTAAAGAAAAGAATAGGCCTTTAAGACAAAGAATGCAGTAATTGTGTCTACATACTAAGACATAGCTTTTGTTTTTACTATTTTTTTTAATAAGATTAGCAAGAAGACACTGTGGTTACAGTAAACAGAAATCTAGAGGTTAGAGAAAGAGAGACATTTTGGAAGTTAATGAGGCAAATTTCCTTTAAAGTTTAAAGTTTAAAAACAGTAAATAATTCAAAACAAGAAATGCAATTGTATATTATCTCAAAGACATATGAAGATGTGGAGGGCTAAAGTGAAGCGTCAAATTCAAACACATCCGGCGGCTGTTGGATGCACAATCGGGTGATTCCTCAAAACTGGCAGGTTCTAGAGCCAGCAGGCAGCACTGGACAGATGGTGAGAGATCTGCAGGAATTTAAAAAAACACCTCCTCTGAGTGCTGAGTTAGACAGTGACAGCAACCTGAGGTGAGAGTAAAAGAGGAGCGATGACAGGCCAGGAAGTATGCAACAATGTCTCATGGCCCCCCATTAGAAATGGAGAAATGCATTCAAATTAATTCTCAGGTCCTAGTATATAAAAGGACAAAATATGTAATTTTTGTGTTTTTTTTGTGTTTTATTATCTGTTATGGTTAAGATTTAGTTACATTTACCCACATGTAACAAAAACTACTCGAAGTTCTGGAACGGTGAGTGTTTATTACACCTCAGATTCAAATGCTTCAAATAAATAATGAATGTTTTGGGGTTTTTTTGTTTCTGGCTTTTTGAGTGGGCTTTAAAAATGCTTTGACTAAACAAACAACTAATGTATCCTGATTGGAGAGATCAGCACTTAACTTACTAAAAAAAATCCTGCTTAAAGGAACTGATTTTACACTCTTATTACAGCTTATTACAATCAAAACTAGTTAGAGCTTTTCTTTACATGGCGCTGTTTGATACAGCGCTCACATTAAGGGTCTAATCTGGATACTAAATAGAACGCTTTCGGCTGTTTCCGTTTGAATGAGGTGCCATAATTGCACACAGCAAGCTGCACAAGTGTGTCTCAGTTGTGTCCATGCAACACACGTTATGAGACAGAATTAAACTACATAACAGTTCTTTGTTTGCATTATTAGCTTGTGTGATGCATATCTGAGCCTTACATTTTGCTTAATACTTTAATACTTTATCTTCTACTACTTGAATTTCTTATATCAAACAAGTAACAACAAGTAAATGATCCAAATAGGTGTACTTAAAAGAGGCCGGGCCTCAATCATATATGGTAAACAAAGACTTGTGTGTGTCATGTCTGTCCAAGGCTGCCTGGAAGCGATGTTATATAACTCATGTAAATGAGATAAAGAAGGTGTGATAAAGAAAAGGCAAAACTGATTTAGCTGAACAGAAGACACAAAAATAAACAGATAACAGAAGAGGAAACCAAGAAGGTTAGAAAGCTGAGCGTTATGTAAAGAAATCCATAGCCCTAATCTTGCATATACACTGAGCCACCAAGATCAATGCTGGCTCAGTGTGAGCGTTAACCAGTTAAGTGGTTATTATTGACAGTGGGCACATGTTACTGTGACATGTCGTTAGCCCACAGAAATGTTAGGCAGTAACACAGTTAAAGCAGTTTGTGAGGTGAATGCTCACATGCTGACTAAACACTGAACTTAATGGAAAAGTATTTCAATCATCAATCATAACGTCCAGACTTTAATTATCATGTTTCTTTGGGCTGTTGTTGTGGATAGCTAATAACACCTGTCAATCTCCAGGTTTCTTGTATTTTTCTACAAGTTTTATTTAGTTAGTTGCATTATGTTATGTTGCTTTACATAGATAAAAGATAACTGCCTTCAAATTTAAGAAGGGAACTGGTACTCATGATTGGCAGATACCCTTAGGCTGCTTCCAGACATGCACTTGAACTTTGAACTTCTCCAGACATCACACAGGTGAGCTGCAAGTGAGAACACAAATGTTCAAGTCAGATGGTCCAGAGATTACCTGGACTTTATCCTGCGAACCCCCTAGTGTGAAGTCTGGTTAATATCGGCACGTAATCACACGTTGCTGTCTGCACATTCTACACAGGTGACTCTGACCCCTCTGAAATCAAGTGGAGTTTCCTCTCCTCTTCTCTCCTGCTGTGTGCTACATATGTAAATACACAACTCCCACAATGTCCAGACCTGACTCATTATCAGGAGTTTATACTGTATGTGAGATGTCAGATGAAAAAGCTGAACAACTATCATGAGAGGAACTAAGAGTTTGGTCCACTATTCCTCCTCCATCCTAATCAATGTAAAAATGATCAAATTCAGATGAAGCTAACTTGAGGCTTCATAAACATATTGAGCGGGTATTTACTAAAGGTTCCTTCGCTTTGAAATGACATTTTCTGGTTTTCCTGGACAGGATTTCCTTTTCGAGTTGAAGTGAGGAGACACATTCTAACAATGCAGGTTTGTTGTTTTACACACAAAACTGCCAATGAACTCACACAAGACAGCCAAGTGGAAAATACCTTCTTAGTTTTGGCATGTTTTAATTTAGACACATTTTTAGAATTGTGTGTTTGTAAGCCATAATTTTATTGTAGTCTCTCTACAAAAGGCCCACTGTATGAGTATCAACAAAAGTACTATTCACAGCCACGTGTGCTGTATATCATCAGTACATATGGCATGTGGCTAATGGTTTAACGCTGACCTGACAAAATTTGAACATATTCTTTAGGGATGTGGTGACAATTAGTGGAGAATATTCTAATTATCACCAAGGTCAAGCAGAAACCTTGAAATTTCTGAACTTAGAAAAAGCTGATAAGAAAAGGTCAGCAATGTGTAATAACACAAGATCAACTATATGTGCACCCACACAGAAACACATAAAACGCACAATCCCAGCTGCACGCTTATTGCCTAGCACCCAAAGGAGGGTTTTTTTCTTTTGTTTCAAAGGGGATAATTATTACCATTGAGGGTAGTTATTAAGGGACGTAAAGCTGGTATTTAAAATGCCTATTCTTGCATTGTTTAATACTAATAACACATTTCAGTGGTTGAAGAGAGTAGTTAAGGGAGGAAGCAAAGAAACGGGGAGAAGAAAATAGCTGAAAAGGGGGGAGAAATTGCAGGAGAAGCCAAAATAGCTGAAGGAAATGAGGGTTTCTCTCACGCTTCCCTTGGTAAATTACAGTTAAAAAAGATTTTTTTTTTAAGCACAATTTGTCTTTCATCATAAACAGTTTCTTGAACAGTGGTAAGAATGACAACCAAAGTCAAACCAAAAACACAGCTCATTTCACCTGGCTATACTCTGCCGCCAGCATTCCCTCAGGATTGCACCACACCTCTCAGCCTCTGTTCTGTACAACAGATTGAACAGCAGCCATTCATAGTCAGACCAACAATGTTTATGATAATGACAAAATGAAAGATAATTATTCACCTAAAACACTGTTTTTATTCATAAAATTATGCAAACCACCTCTATACCGCTTCTGTTCCTCTGCAATACTGTGAAATGTGTGACTGCTATGTGGAGGTAGAGCGAGGGAGCGAGCGGGCTAGAGAAAGACTGAAAGAGAGTGGGGGAAGAGAAAGGAGAACAGAAAGACAAAGATAGAGAAAGTCCATTAACACACTTGTAAATGAGTCTCAGCTATTTACCCCACGCTGGGCCTCTCGAATTACTGACTGTGTTCAGGATGCAGATTGCAGATGGCAATTAAAGATGAACAGTGTGCACAGACACACACATGAAGATGCGCACACAAACGCATACACCAACGTAAGCTTGCATACACCCTCCCCAAGGCAGCAGTTCGGAGCAGATCTACTGATCTCCATAGCAACATTCACTGCTGTGGGCGATGGTGACATCATGAAGATTGATTGTCATAAAAAGCAACAGTGCAGCAGAAAAAGGGCCGTGGTAATATAGGCGTTCGCTAAAGAGCAGAAGTGCTTCACGGTGCTGGATGAAGCCTCCAGGTGGGGTCTTCTTCGGGCGATGAAGATCAGATTTATGTGAATGGCCTCAGCAGGTCTTCAAATACTCACAGTGAGGATGGAGAGATTGGTTTATTTAACACAAAAAAGAAGGAGAAAGAGAGAGCTACTGTAGGTAGACCTCTGGGGCTGAAATTCTCAGTGTGGTCCCTCGCTTCTCCTTCCAGTTTATCCCCCCTCCTCCTATGTCTCCCTTTTCTGTCTCCTTATCTTTTCCTGTCCGACCGCCTCCTCTTAACCCTCCTTCCTTGTCTGTCTTCACACTACTAACTGATCTCTCCCTCTCTTTCTAACCATTTTACCCTTCACTCTGCACCAACGCTCGCTGTGGAGTAGTGACTAACTCTGTTGTCCAGATACAACCACTCTCTTGCCAGAAACATCAGAGCCCTGAAGTTGGGAAGATCAGTCTTGCCTCTTTTTTTTGCCTCTCTCTCCCCTGCCTACTTTTTATGCCACTTGTTTTTCTTCATTTTTCTGTTACGTAAGGCAGACAGAAGTAGAGCAAGCTTCAAAGTGAATGGCAAAGCCGTCTTTTCCCCTGCTCGCTTTGCTGTTCATGCATGTCATTCCAGTGCCAGCTCCCTCCCCCTTTTCCCTTCAGTTTCTCTCGATCCTTGTCTCTCTCTCTTCTCACTTTTCCATCTTTTCTTATGTTGATCTATCTTTCTACCAAATGGTTCAATTACTGTATATTTCGCCATATGTTATGTATGTAATCTATGTGTCAATTTGCGCTTTAAGTTGGTATCCCCTGACCTTGTCATTGTAACCTTGACCAAACAGGACAGGAGGATGAAGATGAAGGCGCAGTTTGTGGAAGCAATGAACCCCTGAAAAATAGATGACTGTCTTTATGTCTACCTTGCTCTTGTTGTATAAAATACAGAGTCATGCAGGGATGAGCAGTGCGAATCTTCTCTTTGTTTACCTGACAGCGAGCCTGAGCATCAGAGGCAGATGAGTTATAAGCTACCATTACCTAAATCATCTCTCTTTAAAGACATCCTTTGGCTCAAAATGTGGATCAGTCTGGTGACTGATTTCACACATGCTGGATAAGCGATAAATATAAATACCAGCCAATACGCACAGACACACATGCACTAACACGTGACTGGCAAAACTGAAAACACACACTGACAGAAAGCATAAAGTTGATCTCAGGACAGACAGACAGACAAAGCAGATCTGTTGCAGTGTTTGGGGCAGACCTCATTGACATGACACACCAAACAGAAAGTGCTGACGAAAACAGACTGGCATGTCATCTCACCTCATCTTCTAAGATTAGACTACAGCATACAGTCAGCTGACAACCAACATGCATGTACATTCTGAATATGTGTGACAGCAAATAAGACAGTAGCTGAACATGTAACAAAAATAAAAATTAATCACCTGTAAACACTGTACAATCTTATTCTATACTAGTATTCTTCTACTACTGATGTTCAAATAAATGTGTACACATATATTTAAAGATAGATTCACAGTTGAAGACATAATGTAGAGCAAGTAATGGTGACATAGGCAGTTTTAAGTGTGCATACTCAATAGTTTCAGGAACAGTATGTTGCTAGTAAGATGAGAAATGCTTTCGAATTATGGACTAAACAACCTTATGACTATGTCATAGCATGAGTTACAGAATATTGTTAATATAAGTAGAAAACAGATATAAAAACAAGTTGGTACTGGACTGCTGTGATCTAAAACCTTAAAATAAACCCTTATCAAACATTTGTCCCTGCTTTCTTGATAAGTAAGTACAGTGGTTTATTCACAAGAAAGCTGTAGGTAATCAAATGGAATACAAATCACATCTAAGGCAATCTTTTGTGGACTAAATGGGATAATCTGTAAGATAATCTGATAAAAAAGTGCGCACTGCCACTGTAAAGGTTTTGCTTTGCTTTGTACTACTGGAAGAAGAAAAGGAGAAACGTCAATGAATGGGTGAAATCACTGATTCACCAGGCTGAGCTGCCAGTCAGACACCTTATTTCTCACCGTCTGCCTCTGCCTCTGTTCAGACCATCCAACATGCTGAATCAGATGAACGGCTGCTGATAAGGACTATTAAAACCAACAGAACTGGACACTCTGCTAAAACTATAGTTGCTTGACAGTCCAGTGCCTCGCAGAAAAAATAACCAAAAACCTGAATAACGAAAGGATTCACCCCTTTTTTGCATTTATTTACCGTCCTTTCTGATAGTGCTGAGTAAGGCTGGAGCTGCAATAAACAAGCAGCTACTGTATATGTGGTGCATGGTGGGGTGTTGTGTCTGTCTTTACTGCCTGCTATGTGGTGCTGTTTCTGTCTCTCCTTTTGTGTATTTTCTCATTCTCTGCCTTCTTCCCTCTCACTTCCTGTTAGGCATGTGTAGAGGTGCCGTTAGTTCATTTATCATACTGCAGGCTCCTGCTCTCAGCCCCAGACTCAGTGATTAATGACGACCGTTCACACTTAAACATTTTGCTTTGTTTTGCTGACACACTAGCTACCATACCAGTCACCGTGGGTTACTTAACACTAGGTCACTATGGGACTGCAACCAAACTGAACAATGACAAAAAATGTATTCCCTGTATCAGCAGTGTGACCTTTTAGGGCTGAAATTCTCTCTGATTCTTCCCATCTACATAGAATATAAATACCGTATGTCATTTATTACAAAAGAAATGAACTACATAGACACAGATAATTGAAAGTGCTTTGTGATCCTTCTCCTTAAAACAAATAGATACGTGTACGGCACTTAATCAGGTCTAATTCCGAGAGATTCTGGGCTTTTGATGAGCAATGTCATTTAAAATCAGAATTGGACCAACCCTGATACACAAACACAAATTCAAACATATGTATGTCATCTATAATAACTTTATAACAAAAAAGTAACCCACATGGTTGCAGTTATGTTTCCTACAAAATACTACTTACTCTACTCTACTCTCTTTGTCTTTGTTATTTCTTTTGTATATTTATGTATAAATAGTTTATTATATAAATGCATGTTGCTCCAAAAGACTGAATAAACTGTCAGAACAAAGTGACATGTACGAGAGAGAAGGTGGGGGGTAGCTAAAGTTCAACTGTAGTGCCACTGCTCAAACATATTAGATAGATACAACTATAAATTGAGCAAATTAAATATATAACACATTGGTATGTTGAACATTTAACAAACAAAAAAAAAACTAACAATGGGTCAAATGTTCTACATGTAAACATGAGCATTTACAGATAAACATTCATCTGTTGTATGAAACAAACATTTTCAATAACAGCTTAATTAGATCATACTCATGAAAAGATCACCTCATAAAGAGACATTAGAATAAAAAATGCCTTTTATTCTCGGCCTCATCCAAATGGAATTAGGTGACACTGCTGTCTTCCTCTGGGATTGAATGGAAGTGGCCTGTTTCTAGAAACAGACATATGAGCTCTGTTCAGGTTAAGGACGACATATGGCTCAGGATGGTAAGTGTGCTTAATAATAGTATGTCCTCAGTTCAGCCCCTTTGAATATTTCTCCTGATCACTTTTCGTTTTGAGTTTCAATATCATGACTTAACTCAAAGTCTGTTCCAAAGACTTTGGAATGGCAATGCCAATTTATTTGTATGTGTTGTACACTGCAGACATTTGGGTATAGGATTAAATAGTGAATATAAGATGGAAAAAAGAGGAAAAACAATCAAAGAGACTGCAAAAACATTACAAACAATGGGTATAGCCAATGCAACAAAATGCAAATGCCCCATCTGCAGTAAGAATCAGGAAGTAAGGTTGCAATTTGCAGAAAAATGTATGGAGATGAGAGCCACAGAAGTTCTGGAACTGTTTTATGGACTGGTGAGACCAATATTTATCCGTACCAAAGTGACGGAAAGGCTAAAGTGTATAAATAAAAAGGATCTGCTAATGATCCTAACCACACAAGCTCATTTGTGAAATGTGACACAAATAGTGTTATGGCTTGGGCTTGCATGGATGCTTCCAGAGCAAGCTCACTCATTTTTATAAATTGTAGCAGCAGAATGATTTTAGAGGTACATAGAAACATGTTGTCTTCCAAAAGACAGAGAAATACAGCAAAACTAATTAGGAAGAGCTTCGTCAAGCAGCAGGACAACAATCTAAAACACTCTGCCAACTCAAAATGGAACTTCAGAAGAAAACTTGCAAAAAACCCTGTAAGGCCTGACCCTGATCCCACTCAATTTTTGATTTAATAAACTGTATATGCACCTTGTGGACAACAATGAGGGTATCAGCCTAGACTTAAACATCGCTTTCTTGATTTGTAAAACATGTTACAGATTAACACATAAATGTACTAACATTTTATTAAGTTTCAAAATAAATAATTGTGCCTCAGCAGCAATTTGGAGCAGCATCTACACACTATCTGGACCTGATTCTGTCCACCGACCCTGTCCAGAGTTTATAGGAAAATGTTTTATAATATAGCAGCTGAAACTGAAAATAAGTGAGTTTATCCCATTTTTTCAGCACATTCGTCAAAGTTGAGTGCTTGGTTGTATTGACTCAAACTTGATGAAGTATGTTGAGTTTTATTTTGCAGTGCTACCACCAGGCCTCACAGCATTTCCCATGCAGGTATTACAAGTAGCTGTTGAACTTGTCTGTGTAGCAAGCGTGAAATAACATCCCTCTGTGCAGCCTCTGTGAGTCTTTGGCTTTTTCCATGTTATTGTTGTGCCTCAAGCCTACCAGTGCATTGTGACATAGAACTGAAGTAAATAGATTGGCCCATATGGATCGGTTCCATTATCCAATACACCATCTAGCTCTTTAGACAATATCAGGCAGCTATCCGATATTACTATTGGATCAGTGCATCCCTACTGCAGACTTCGGGCAGTTCTTGATTTCAAAGGATTTTTATCCAAATATAAAAAATTAAGGCTGTATTTACAATTATGTCACATTGCACAAATATTTGTGCAATGTAACATAATAAAAGGGGTTGTATTAAGCAAAATCCACTTTTTATTTATTTCTGTACATTTATTTATTTGCCCTGCGATAGACTGGCGACCTGTCCAGGGTGTACCCCGCCTCTCGCCCGTAAGCTGGCTGGGATAGGCTCCAGCACACCCGTGACCCCTGCGGGGACTAAGCGGTATAGAAGATGACTGAATGACCGACATTTATTTATTTTGTAATTATTTTTTATTAACATTTCTCTCTCTCTCTCTCTCTCTCTCTCTCATGCACCAAGCACGTTAGAAGTGCACCCCTGCATTTACATTTTCCTGTTTGGTAGAATCCAACCCCAGAAACTCCAGTCCAGATTGTATCCTTCGCTGTATCCTTCGCTGACATATATGGGGGGAGTGTCATAGTCCCTCCTCTGGCTCTGGCCAATCACCATACACCACAGCCTTTGCCATGAACCTATGTGTTCACCACTACAGAGAAGTACAGAGGTCTCACTTTGCAAGCAACAGAAAACAGTATGCGGTAAGCACACACTGGATTGACGATCGGTTTGCCGAAGCAAGAGCAAGCTAGTTTTACAGCCGAACAGTCTAGTGTTGACTAGAGACATGGTGTGAAACTTTTAAAGCTATTTATATGTGTTTTTTTAGCTGGATTATCTTAAGATGACATGGTTACGTAACCTCATTACCTCACCTTACTGTATACAAAATATGTACAAAATAAATACTTAGTAATTAGGAGACTGTAAAAGAAGGAGTTGCCAATAAAACATTTGTGCTCTGCCTCTACTCTCAAACATGTTAATTGACTTATTCCACAATCACAAATTGAGTGAGGGGAGCTGCTGGAGATAGTGTGTTAAAGTCAGGGACTAAATTATGTGTGTGTGTGTGTGTGTGTGTGTGTGTGTGTGTGTGTGTGTGTGTGTGTGTGTTTGTTCAAGACACAGACTAAAACCGAGCAAGAGAGACAGAGAGTAATTTAGTGAAGTGATTCTGAGTTGACCTTTAGTAACTCTCTAGAGCAATGTCAATTTCAATTTCACCCTTCTGCACGAAAAGGTGACATGTCTGTGTCACAGCTAGGTGGAAGAGAAGAGAAGAGAAGAGAAGAGAAGAGAAGAGAAGAGAAGAGAAGAGAAGAGAACAGAACTTCGGAAATAAGTAAATCTTTATTCATTCTCATATCAAGGAAAGTACCACTTGCCATTGGTCAAATAACCCTGTTGTTGTTTGGTCCAGCAGAAAAGTGTTTCCAAGTTGTGACGGTAGAAGGTGGAAGTCATTGGAGAAGAGGGAAAGGATGGGGTCTGTGTGGGAGTTCCACACTGTTCTTCTGAGCTTGTTGAAACATTATTCTTAAAAACCAGTGACATCAGCATCTTTCAGTATGTGCAGTGTAACAACATGCATGTGCAATGGCTGTTTGTTCCTCTGCACAGTCCATCTTCACCAGGTATAAGAGTAATCTGCTCCTTGCAGTCCATCCCATGCTGATTGGTCCTGTAACAACTCTGAAATTAGGGATTCTGCTGCCTTTCCACTAGAGTGCACCCTTTGCTGGCTTTGAGGGGGCAGTAAAATCCTCCCAATTACAACTAACCCATGGTTACTGAGGACTACTCTACAAGCACGTGTGACCTAAGTGTTGTGGCTGTGTATGTGTACAATATGAGTAATAAGAGACTTAACAAAACAGAGAATGTGTCATAAGAGTTGAATCCCCGTACCCCAACGTCTGGGACAGGAATCAACACCAAATCATTGGGCTGTATTTTAAAATTGGAGCCATGTGTATTGTGTCACATAATGTAAATATGTATTTCTGTGTAGAGGGCTCTTACCAACCCAAGCACACAGACAAACATCGAACCCCCGCGTTGTGAATCAGCCACCTATTGTGGAAGAAGCGGACCGCATCAACTCACCACTGGGGGACAGCAGTAAATCTGGCAAAAGAAAACTGACAAAATCCAAACCACCTTACACAACCTTGATTGCGTCTCCATTGGAAACTACTCTGAAAATGTCAAGTTGTCCGAAAGTTATATTTATAGGTCCGCTATCTACATTCACACAGTCACACAACCTTAAGCACTCCTGAGACCTGAGGCTTTGTAGATGTGATGAAAGCAACACATGCTATTATTCACATACTAGAGTGTGGTGGGGTTGAGGGGGTAGTATGAATATATAGCTGTGGGGGTTTGGCTCTTCAGAAATGGACACAGTGGCAGAGACATGCATTACAAGGAGACTGGGGAACACACCCCACTTGTGAGACATGTAACCCTGATCCCTTTGTTGCTTCAGAAACCATTCCTATGCTTCCCAATGTCTAGCTTTCAATTTCTTTCCTTTGTGCAGAGCTCTGTGTTGTACTCTCGACATCATCCCTGTTGACTTTCTTCTACATCCCAGCTGTGGCAGTTATGTGGGAGTTTATGTAACATACGTGTGTTTTATTAATGTCAGCATATCTGTCTACTTGGTAAAGCTGGTTGTGATGGCAGCTGTCTGAAACCTGCACTGGTCACATCAGCAGAGGAGATGAAGTGGGCCTGTGTTTCCCGGCAGTGTTGCAGATTTATCTCTCTGCTTACGGCTGTGATTTTACTGCCCATCCATTGGCCTCCACTGGATCCCATCTCTTTTTCTCTCTCTATCTCCCACTTGCCATAAGGGACCAGCCTTTCTCTCTGTGTGCATTGTGACTACCATAAATCTGCCACATTGCTCTATAAAGCTGCTTAGGGCATGACTCAACAAATATTAAGGAAGAGGAGAATGAATAAATAAAGCTAAATAAAAGAGAAAGTCTCGTCTGCAGGGAGAGACAACTTTTCTGCACACAAAATGGAGCCCGGCTGTAAAATATTTACCTCAGTGTCTCTGCGCTTTAGACACTCTGCTGGGAATCTGTGGGCGCTCACTGCATGGCACCACACATATTTTTCCTTTCTCGTCTTCTCTGCCTTGCCTATGACTCTCTTTACATGATGATAGCACCAAACCCTTGTGTACAATACCATTAAATAGGAACCTAATGGCATGATTCTGTATATAGATCCATTTAAATGGATCTAAATTTACAAACTAGCATGTAAAAAACAGTTACTATACCTTCTTTGGCTCTAGAAGTTTTGTTAAATTAAAAAATAACCCCAGTGACATTTCCATATCTCAAAATCCCCAGAATCTCATTGAAACCAGAACAGAGACAATCAACAAAAATAGCTGTGGGGCCTGTGCTGTGCAACCTGTTCATCATGGGTGTGAATATGCTCAAACGTGAGGCTGTGCTTGTCGGTTTATCAACAGCAGCAATTTTTCACTCTTGATCAACCAACCGTGGAGCCATTTTAAATGACTATACCTGGGTTCCAATAGAATCAGCTAGAAGACAAAAGGTGACCACTCCATGAATCATTGCACCTTCTTTGTCTCTGTCCCCACCCCCTCTTTTTATGTCATATACTCATCCAATATTTCTCTGCTTTCCAGACCTCTCAGTCTTATCCCATCGGCTTCGCAATGACAGACACATTAGCCATTCACAGAGCAGCAAACACCATGTGGACAGTGGACTGTGCCCAGAATTCAAGCAATATGCCGTCAAATAAAAAAAACAAACAAAACCATACGCATATAGTCTCTCTTGCTCGTATGCACCGGTGGGTCCATGGTGACCCCACGTCAAAGAAGACAAACAACAGCAGCAGAAAGCAGCCGCCTCTCCATGTGGCAAGTCAGCGTATGGAACCTGGCACCACATGGGCTCTCCATTGTTGACAAAACAGCCTAAGGGACATTAGAACTCACCATTTGCATATATAGAAAACACAACATTTTTTTTCTTTTGCTGCTTCCCCGGCAAATAAAAGTGTCATCATCAATCTGTGTTCACTGCCTGGAGGTGTGTTGGAGAGGATTTGTAAAGCCATCCATTTCCTGTCATTTGGAAATGACACAGATAGTACTGACTGCAGCTGGAGGAAATCCCATGATTGTCTTACCTAGCTGGAGCTCCATATTGCTAATCTTGTTTTCCGAGGGAAACAGGATCTTTGGTGGCTTGTCGGTCAAAGGAGCTGAAAAGGAGAAAAGACAATTTAAATTTAATACAAGAAAAACCAAGAATAATGTGAGTATCTGCATTACTTAGTTCCCAAAGTCCATCTCTTTCTCTTTCTCTACAGTATTTATTTACACCTTCCTCTGCCTTACACAGATTTCTTAGCATTGAAGCATAGAAAGAAGCGATCTTTTACCTTATAATGACCGTAAAATAAACAAATGCACATCCCTCTTCACAAAACCACTCTATGAATCTTTGCTAATATATTGCTTTCTAGTGTCTATACAGCTTGGGTTCCATTCATCTGACCTATTTCTAATCATAAATAATTCATCGCGTTGCCAAGAACAACTCACCAATTAATCTAGATGAGTGTTAGGTATTTGAAGAGCCATCATGTAGCATGTGTATGTCTGAGTGAGAGGGAGCAGCTGATGCCATAATGATGCTAATCATACAGACGGTGAATGTCAGACCTGCTGCTGAAGTCCTTCCTCTGGGGAATGGCAGAATATGCAGCAGTTTTATTGTTGTTAAAGGCTTTTGTGCGTTTTGGAAGCAAGGCAGCACTGTGTAGTGGTAAAGATGCATGCGAATAGAAATCGGGTACATGACATACATGACCGAACAGCGACATGAGGGGAGAGAAATGGAGAGGCTGCTGAAATGTTTGATCACCCAGAGACAAAACTTTCAACAATGTCTAACCTCGCATTCGTACAGTCACATGGTGTCTGTCCAGCACACTACAGTTTGACACTAGGGGCCACAGAGCAGCTCCACTGGAGCGTTTTGCTCATTTAAAAATAAAAAGTACTCTTATGTCTCTCACATTTTGGCATCATAAACAGAGCTACAGTTACAGTTGTGTTAGTGTGGGGATGAGAACAAACAGTATCACAGTACTGTTTGGGACTTTTCAATACACAAACAGAAAAATGTTTTATCTATAAGAGAGGAAATTGAAAGCTGATGCAGAGAATAAATTTAAAAGGGAAATCTTGTTTCACTCACAGCCCAGCACTGAAGCTGTTTTCTTTAACAGCACCTGTCTAGCAAATGAACACCTGGATCAGTGCCTGTCACCTGGAAGTCGCAGCTTTTTAAATAACAATGCAATACATTGGTTACAAGGACACTATGCCCTTTCTCCCACTAGCACTATACCACTCACTGCATGTGGTGTTAACTTAAAATGTATTTACATTTTTGGCTTGTTGTTGAACTGTGCTTACATTATTCTGGACCTCTAACATCATTTTAAATTCGCATATGGACATTTATTAAAAATCCTTACTTTATGGCAAGTACAGTAAAAGCACAAATGTAACCACTTATGCTGCAACAACTTTAATCTTTATATTGATGGAAAAAAATCCAAGTGGTGCAAATAAGCTCTCTCTTCTGATTTTAACACTTTATTTGAGTTTAGCATATTAGGTGATCTGTTCAAATACAGCATATTATTGCACTTATTTTATTGCCATACTGTTGCATCAGAAGAAAAACTGTGAAATGTTAAGCTCATTATTACTCACATTTCACTGCTTAGCACGTACGACAGGGTTGATGTTATCACAGACCTCAGTACGTCTTCTTCTGTATTAAAGTGAGAGCAGAATCTGACCATTTTAATTATACTGTACTTAAATGCTTCAACACCAGAAAAAAAGATGTTCACTGAAATAAAACAGGCCATTTATAGAGAGAGGTTTGTAGTTAGGCCTACATATATGTCTCTGTGTACAGTGACTGTTTATATTAAAGATAACTTACATTACATTTTACAGTAGGCCAGAGTAGAAGAGTATGACCTTTGACCATGTGCACAGCAGCACTCTAAACAGACCTACACATGCAACCACACAGACATGAAAGACATGGCATACAAGCCTGTATGCTGCAAACATTAATATTCACTGGTAAACATTCTTCTGGATGTCCTAAACCAGCTGGTTAAAACAAACACCTATGCTGAATAAAAGCAGAGGCCTTTCCCAACAACAGACCTTTCAGGCATGTCAAATTATTTAGTGAATTTGCAAAGGCACTTTATTCCGGCCAGTTTGCAGCCTGGTGCCTTCATTAAGGTATTTCCTTAGAGCGTCCTCACAAGCCTTCTTCTTTAACCTTATTATAAGACCTCCCTAACAAGCTGTTTGAAAGCTCTGCTCTGTTTTGGTGTCTGTATTTGGGAGGAACAATTTGAACAGTGTTGCTTCAGCACAGTAAAGTGCACGGTCTTGTCTGAAGTAAAGTGCTTGGTCTTGTAAAGTGCTTGGTTTAAGGTGAAATGATAACATATTTAACGATTACACAAGCTTGTCGGGAAGAAGTCTCCTGGCGAGTCAACGTGAACAAAAGTGAGACAGTGTATTGTGGATTTGTCTGAAGAAGTGTAGAACCTGCAGATATGTAAATACTGACAAAGGAGTACAGTGACATCTATGAGAGGGGCGGTCACGGGCTTTTAGGCACAACTGTTTGCACTGTTAATAGGTAATCACACAGCACAAATTACACTGCATACTGATACAATTTTAATTACATATCAAACTGCTATACATAATTACACAATGGGTGATCCTATAGCTAATTATGAACTGGGCAAACAAACGAGGACAAGCTGTGTATGGGAGACAAGAGGGGAAGCAGATGTGGTAAGGAGAACACAGATAGGAGGCAGACATCAGTAGACAGGGAAGTGAGCTGGGGAAACGAAGTGAATTAAACAGGAAAGAGGATGGGAAGCAAAATTTATAAAGCTAAAGTGAACTAGTCAAGAAACTCGCTCCCCTTCAGTTTGGCATGTAACACTTGCTTCTGAAAATCTCATTATCTTAATTACCACTCCTTTATGGGAAATACATCAATTATCACAGTTCGGGAGGGACACCATTTAAAATGTGGAGGACTGGGAGCAACTCCTAACAAAAGAAAGAGGGTCTGTTTGCCATTACCAGGCATAGTCTGGAATAAAGCAACGTTAGACAAAAAAAGGTTATTAAACATGCAAATATATCTGGTGAGTTAATTAATAGTTTTGTTAGGCATCATGAGAAAATGATCGAATGCTTATAGTCTCTTATTTCTTGATAATGTGCTGTATTTCCAAAGTTAGAGTCAGGTATTATTTCCATCTGCGGATGTCCATCTGCTACTTTAAAAGTCCTGTTGAACAACAATATGGGTTCAGTGTTCACAGTGGCTGGATTGATTTTGGTAAATTTTTTTGTGAGACACTGTATTCATGTGATAGTTGTGAGCAAAGGTAATGAGCCGGGTGGAGCGGTGAGGTTTTGCACTTCTCACTCCTCTCAAATTGCACCCATCCACTCCAAAAAAGGGGAAAATGTTTATATAGCTTAAACGAGCTTAAATCCAAAAGGAATAATCATAAATGAGTGGCATTGGCCAATTTGTGACTGAAAAGCAGACTTTGAGTCAGGTTTGGGCATGCTTCAGCGGAACTGGAGCGGGACAGAAGGTGACGCTCACTCACTAAAACATGGGGAAAAAAAAAAAACCTTGCTCTGCGCTCAGTTCAAAATGTATTCGTCCCCCTACGCTCACATGCTCTGGTTGCGAGCTCTAATTGCAAGTCAGGACTGTGTCCAAGATGAGTGATATTCACATCCTGTGTTACTTGAAAGTGGTAAATGGACTGCACTTAAGCTTTTTTAAATCATAACAGACAAAGTGTTTTACAATGAGTCTCTGATTAACCGCATTCACACTCTGATGATCATGCAAGGCGGTGTTTGAACCTTCGGGAGCAATTTGGAGTTTAAAAAGGACTCTTCAGACCACCAACCCTGCAAATAATGGTTATTCACCTTTAACTCCTAAGTCACAAAAATGGCACAGATTCTAAACACACATTAAATGTTGCAGAAACTGCAGCTACAGTTATAAGAGATCTGGGTACATTTACCTAAACTGTTAAAACTCAACAGTGTCTCTCTGTTCTGTTTAACATGAATGAGAAGGCTTAAAGAAACACACTGGGTTTTTTCTAGGTCTGTAACCTCAGCTCTTTCCTTCATATGTTTTAAACTTTGCGAACTTGGAAGGGAATTTCTATTTTGGCAATTGACTAGCTGCAGTAATTTTGCAGTTTGTAGTTTGGGAGCACATGAAACTTGCTTGCTGTCACACCTCTTCAGTTTGTTCCCACCAAAAATTGTTTGTGTTGTCCAAGTTGTGACTAAGAGCTATCAAAGTAGAGGTAAATACAACCTTTGCAAAGGGACAGTTACACATGGAGCTATTACTCAGAGGATGATCGCAGTTGATTTGCTGTGAGGAAAAAGTCAACTGACAAGGGGGTAAATGCAAAGGAACATCTACTCTCTTGTTTCTCTGTTCAACTAAACAAAAGGTCCGTGTAGATGTGTATATATGATATAGTTGCTAAAATATAATATTCTTGTGGTGTAGTCGTGTTGCACATGAAACTGAATCTAGTCTGAAATGAATGAGGCAGTTATAACGAACCAAGATCTTCTGTCACATGCATATGTGTGTTAAGGCTAGGGACTTTAGGGGCCAGGACTTTAACGGATTAATTACAATTCATTGTTTGCATAAAAAATATTGTGTTAAAAAAATTAACGCATTGAATCACACATTTTTATGGTGACACAGAACCTTTCTTAGTTCCCTAATTTCCGGTACACTGGTAACACTGAGGTGTGCTCACCTGTGTGTTTGTGCACATGTCTGTGGAATTCTGCCGTGCGTGATACAGAGAGCAGAGCGCGACCATGTAGACACTAGAAATACCGTTGTGTAAATAAGATAAACATAAGGCTGTTAGTTTGTTTAATAAAGTAAAAATAATAAGGTATCCTCAAATGACTTCTGTTATAAAAATGTGAAATTTAATAAAATTTACTTGACCTTTAAGGAGGGACCCCTCCCTTATAGTAGGAGAAACACTGCTTTGTTTATTTATTTATTTAGTTTATTTACTTGAAATAAAAATATAATAAGTTCTCAAAAAGTCTTGTTGAACATAGCTACAATTTGCACTAATTGGTTAATCTGTTGATGTAGTAGATAATAATAAGAAAATAATAATTTTTGTTGTTTTAGTTAACATATATGTGTATTTATTGATTCAGTCGCCAACCACAATGTATTTGAATTGAAACCCTTAGCATATTGTGTCAAATATTTCTATGCAATTAAATTTACAAAAGAAAGGAGATTAATTAATTAATCGCATCCCACCACTAATTAAGACCAGTAAAAAAACAAAAGCAACTATTTATCTAACGGGGCAGGGTAGTATGTATGTTAATACATAAAATATTAAAACGTTTCCTCAGGGCAAAAACATGTGTATTCCCGCAGCTAATTAGACTGTATTAATTCAGTAGGTGACGCAAAGTCACTGTGACACAACATCTCTGTCAACACTTCAGCCACGTAACTGTAGGGCTGTATTCATTTAATTTAGAATGGGTGCTTTAGTGAAAAACGTAGCATGTAGTGTGAAATGTGCAAAGTAATCACAAGCATGACTGCGTTTGTGTAAGATTCTTTGACACCTGACAGTCAGTATAAAATAACTACATGGCCTCACTGTGAGTAGGTCTTAAGTGCTATTGAGGAGAGACTAAGACATCTTTTGTGTGTCCAGTGTGTGTATGCATACAGACCTATACACTGTATGTGAAGACAATAACACAGAGTGGGACTCTGTGGTTATAAGCTTTGTGATCACTCATCCACAATCCCATTTCTGCCTGGTGGCGGAAAGCTCACTGGACTTTCGAGATGGATTATTCTGGGTGACTGACTGTAGAGAAACAGCAAATTAATGAATTAAGGATGGAGCTGAGATACTTGGTTCACTGGGCTTTTTAGTTGAGGTTGACACTGGGGGGGGGTTGCAATAAGGAAATATGCTGTTGACAAAGTAGTGACAAAGGTGAAAATGTGTAAATTACTCTCACAAGCAGTAGATGGGTGCACAGGTACATGTACAGGCGCTTATACAGACACCCTTATGGACATTAACACACTTTTATGCATGTTCAGACACACACACACGCAAACACACACAGAGCGATTTGAAGTTGTGAACATAAGCCTGCATTGTCCTTTGGTCTCAGGAAATTGGCTCCCAAAGGTTTTCAGCATTTTTACCAACAAAAGCAGGCAAGCTGGACAAAAAAGGCAAAAAGAGAAGAAAGGAGACTTGAGGAAATATAAAGTCCTTGTGAGTCTCCCAAGACCGCTAAGCTTGACTAGAGAAGTCTCAGTTCTCCTCTATGGCTGTTGAACCTTATATTGTACTAGAGGGCATCACCATATATTAACAGTGACCTTCCTCTGTACTGTTGTCACCTTTGAGTCAGTTTCATTACTTCCCTGATGGTGCAATAACCATCCTGTATCATTCCCTTATAAAGTCGCCACAGAGTATACAGAATTCAATTCCAGACCTGGCCATTTCCCACATGAGAGAAGCTGAGCTGCGATGGTGTCATCCAGAGAAAGAATATAAAAGAAGTTATATTCATCCTAAACTAACTCGCGCTCCCCAGCTGTGCGCCGCCGTTGTGCTCTTCGAGAGTCCTGCCTCTGGCAAAAATGAAATGTTTGAACATCAAGGCAACAGGAGTGTGTGTTCTGTCCTGCAAATACAGCTAGACACGTTCCTGCATCATAGTCACACAAACTGTTAAACAGCGATCATCACCAAAAGTGAGCACAACTGGCCTCTCTTTGGCCAAACCTGCCTAACTAAGCAGCATGATGAAAAAGTGAGGTTCCAGCTGTGAGAACCCATAAAATATGTTAGTTAAACTATGTTTCCAGTCAGGAAATCTGCAGACACATACAGTTTTTCTTTGACATTGTAAATTAACATTGGTTCAGAGGTTCGTGCGTTGACGGAAGGATATGATCCAGTAGTCAGATCAGTTGGCTTGTTGTTGTCCTAGATGTTTATTCCCGTGCAGTTACAGTAGCTGTAATGTACCCCAGATGGCTACATCTTCCTTCTGACTCGGAAATAAACGTGAAAAATAATGGAATCAGGTTTATTCTCTTATCATTCTCATCAACAGTTCACCTCAGTGACTGTTGTGTGCACACGCGTATACTTGTGTGTGATCACAGATTTGTGGCCCTTATAAATGCTTAATCAATTAATCTTACTGGTGGCCAGACTACAGTCTTCCCTTCCTTACAAACGTTAACAGGCCTTTTACTTTAATTCAACATCAATTAACCAAAGCATGTTTGTGAGCCTGGATTTAAGTAGTTGCAAAAATGAAGGATCAGTAAATATTATCCTCTATCTGAAAACCAAACTCATTAAGACGGTCTTCATTTATTTCTCTGACTCTCTGACAATTATTACATTTTATGAAGGCTGATAGAATAACTTTCACTATATTCACAGCAAGAGTTTCACTTGAGCAATCAGGCGATGTGAAAAGAGTTTGAGATGAATGAGGAGCAAGAACAGAGTGAGAGTCAAAGGTGTCCTCAAGATTTAATGGTTTCCCATGAGCGTCAAAGTCAAGGAGAGAACAGTTGTATATATGCATTAATGATTGCACACGGAAGAAAAAGAATTCATTCTCACTGCTGAACATGACAACAATGACAGTAATTACACTTAAAAAGCAGGTACAACACCAGTGAATGTTCTCTGTCTCTTGTGTGTCTCTTACAGGTAAACACAAATGCAACTCCACCAAACACCCCACACACACACACACACACACACACACACACACACACACACACACACACACACACACTATGCCTAATCATCTCTCCTCACAGTCTGTCGGGATCTGTAGTGCACATATGGCGTGCAGCACTCTGTTGAAGTGTTACAGTATTCACTATGACTGTTCCTTCCTTCCACTTGCCAGATGCTGTGTGCCAAACAACTTAGATCGCAGACCAAGACTCACAAGACAAAGTTCAAGAAAATTTTTATGATCCTTGGATCTGTAGTCACACAACAAAGACATCAGAAAATCCAATGAGACCACCCAAGTTGGCAGTAGAGGGACTCGTCCTGCGTGCAAACTCTGCAAGTGAGAGAGAGCACATCTGCATGTTCAAAACCCATACAAGGGTGTGCTTGAGTGTGTTCACTCATGCATGCTTATTCGAATGTCCCAGGAGAGAAGACAGGGAACTTAGTTTGCTAAACAGACAGCAAAACAGAGGCAGCAAGTACATATTGCATGAACAATGATCTTCACTGGGTTATGTGCCTGTGAGGATACATAAAAAAGCATTTGAGGATGTGTGATGTAATACAAAGTTCAAATGAGTATGACTAAATGGGAGGGCAAACCACAAGTAGCGCGTGTATGTCTGCGGTTGTTTCATGAGCAGGCGTAGAACATTAATGCTTCTGGGACTTTTGTTGGCTATGAAGTGTAAAGAAACTAAGTAGAACACAAAATGCAGGCGGGGAAGCATAATCAGCGAGGACAGAGCAGAACAGAAGGTAAGAAAGTAAAGATAATAGAAAAGAACTTAATGGGGAGAAAGTTTGCTAGCCTCAACATCTACTTCATCTGCAGTATCAATACATCAAGTATCTGTGTGGGTGCAGCTTAGCACTGTCTGCTCTGTGCCTTCACTGAGCACAACAGCTCAGTCTATTCATCTGTCTCTGACTCTTAACCTCTCTCACTGTAGCACAGAGCAATATTTTCTTTCATTTTATCTCACTAAGAGGTGTGGCCCTTTCTCCCCGACTGTCATCTTTTCATCTATGTGCCTCTGTCCCAGAATTGGCCCCACCACACTTTCTTTAACCTCTCAGTAAATCTAGACAGTTCTTTCTCTCTGTACTCACCTCAGCTTATGGCCCTGCCGCTCAGTGGCAGCTTGTATGTGCGTGTCTGTGCTATGTTTCTTGGATAATATCTTTGTGAACTTTAGTGTTCCCCAATGGGTAAGGGTGTACACTACACCATTCTTCCATTAGGGCTCAGCTCACAGACAACGTGTTCACATGAACAATGCTGGTCAGTGCTTAATGTTTGCCAGGGTGCAACATCGGTATACACAGTGGCTACTTGGTTTATACACTCAAAGGCAAACATTTGCATGTGCTGCTGTTGCACATGTTGGCAGCGGATCCTTGCAAACACACCGTCAGTCATACATAAATCAGCACTCTAGTACATACAACAGATATATAAAAATGTTTTAAGACATGACAGATACTGATCATTAAAACATCCAGCGGCAGGTTTTACAGTCAGCAATGACAGAAGATTAGCTCGCTAATCAGTGCTGATCTCTATGGGCAATTCAGAGGGACGCCCCAGTGGACCGGTATTCATTCTGCTTCTCTGTCAGAGCAGGAGGACAAAGCCAGTCAACTGCAGGGAAAAGCCAGAGCAGGTGGATACACTCCTGAGGGACAGGATTAGCACAGTCCTGGCACATTACGACCAGCATGCACAGTGTATAATCCCACAGGAAAAGTTTGTGTATGTGTGTCTTTTTTTTATGTTGCAATATATACAAGCCTCAAGTCCGTCCAGGTGTGTAAACACACTGGTTGTACTAGTAGGATACCTGAAATGACACACATAGGGCTGAGATCTAAAAGAAATAACTGAGGAACAGATAGGCAGCCTGCAGGTCACCTCAACGCCATCTGCTCGATCAGTCCTCTTTGACCTGTCTCCACAGCAATCTCAGCAGCTTCAGAATCCACTGCTCATCCTTACCTGAGTATAATAACTCTGTGATAAATGCACACATTTGCCGACAGCAAAAACGTGTGAACACGGTGACTTCCCTCTGATCCAATTGATATTTATGTGAGCCCACTGAGTGTGTTTTGAAGTAAAATGTATTTTTAGGTAAACTGACTTCAAGGTAAATCCATTCTTCTAAGTTTTGATTGTTATATACAGTCAGGTTGTAAGTAATAGAACAAAGATCATTTAGTTGGAATTTGTCCCAAAAATATCCACAACCAAGCAGCAACTGAAGGCAGCTGCAGTTAAGACCCGGCAAAACATATAGAGGGAGGAAACTCAGAGTTTGGTAACATTCATGTGATCCAGTCTTCAGGCAATTATTGACTGAAAAGTACCAAAGACAGTTCTTACAATGTTTGTAATTATGTTGGTTTGTTTCATTATTTATGAGCCAGTAGAAACGTTTGTCAGCAGACCAAATGATTTTTACATCTATCTCAGAGAAGCTTAACTTTTAATTGGCACCCTGATGTTAGTTTTTTTCCCAATAGGGGAGACATGTTAAATGGATTTATCTCAGGCAAAGCAGGTGGTGATGTTAAACTGCGTTATGAATCATGTGGACATTAGGTACATTTCACTATGGAGAGTTAAACTGAGGAGCAGGAAGAAGAGAAAGTGAGAAAAGATCCTTGCTCTTCTTTTGATTCTGTTTTAGAAAGAGACACACAGAAACACACAGACTGACAAAATTAGATAAAATAGTCATATTTTCACCTGGCATACTGGTCAACACTGCTGCTGCTCTGTTACAACAAAGCACAAGAGAAGATATTCTCATAGCCAGACAAGCACACACACTGAGATCTAGCACTACTTGTCCAACTGATGCTGTTTATTCTGAGCCAAATTCTAATTAGAATAGATTCAGTGTTCTTATCTGTGATCATAAGCACAAGATGTGCATATATGCAGTTGACTCAGTCAAATACACAATCACAAGTTTACACAGACACACACATTCACACGCATACAAAAACCTAAAATAGATCCTGGCACGCACACAGTCAACAAACATTGTCACACAAACACTCTTACTGGAGAGCAACACTCATTAGCATGACACAACCGATGGTCTAAACTGTCTCTAAGCTACGTTTTACCAGCTGACTCAAATGAAGCCAGTCACATAGCACATTGCCAGGGAGGGATCTGCGAGTCATGTGTTTGTTTGCTTCCCCTTATTCCAAAAGCCTAACGACGCTCTTCTCTCCCAGCCTCCTAAGACAGATGGAGATCATTAGCTTCTTTCACTCCCCTCTCTCTCTCTCTCCTCTCTCCCTCTGTACTCGCTCCGATCTGTCATGTCTAAACTGCAGGCACTCTTTGTCTTACCTTTTCACTCATCTCCCCCTCACTTGCTGTCTCTGTCCATCTCCTGCTACATAGATTTATATCTGAAGGTTTCAAACTCTAGCAGGATTTTACAACTTTGAGAAGTGCTTCATCACTCTTGTCAGAAGTAGTTATAGGAGTCATGACACACACTTCCCAAGACAGAAGGAACTGATGAGAAGTCATTAGACTCCTCTGATCCTGGAGTGAACAAGAAGGCCTCTATCAGTGTATTCCTCTAGCCCTTGACACAGAACTGTGGACATTAGCGGTTATTTAGACACAAGTCGGACTGAATATTTCTTTACAGACAAGAACTAAGGGAGGTAAACATTTACAAAATTGCCGAAGCATCTGCGAAAATGTTCAAGTTGTAATTCCCCAATAAACCAGAAATCTGCCAACAGCACATCAAATCCTATTATTAGTTAATGAATCTCTGTCAATAATGGCATTATTAGGAGGCACGTGGCAAAATGAACACAACACTGTGGAGTGACATGGTTTATTGTTGGCACTGTAACGGTTTAGCTGCGTGCCTGTTTGCAGTAGTGTTGAAAGGTGTTAACAGAGCTCCCGCTGTCTTGCTTGCACCCGTAACCATCTGGATTGAATCCATCACTTCCTTCTGCACTTCCTTCGTGGCCCCGACTCCTAATTTCTCATTATGACACAGTGGTTGTGGCACCAGGTCTGTTCAGCCAAAAGTTGATGAGCTGGCTGTCGGTGTTGTTGTGTTTGAGACCACTCAACTTTTTTCCAGTACAACTGAAACAAAGTGACTAAGAATTGATGATACTAATGAATAGTAAAAGCATGTTTGGTCAAATGTTTAGTCAGGATAACATATAACTGGTTTTAATACACTTGACAGCTGATGTTATTACTGTGTGCAGTGGAAGGGAAGGCACGTCTGTTAAATGAAGCTACTCTGTGGATCGAGGCTCAGTATTGTTGTTGTTGGACTTTATTTTACTGTACATAAAACACATAGACTGTAGACGCTCGGATGCACACTCGGATTTGTACACACACATTTAGAAAATATTTTGCCACATAGCAAGAGTTGCCGTTTTAGCATTAAAACTAATTGGAGGCAACCACTGCAGCTGAAGAGTGGAACCAGCTTTATACTGTAAAAACAGTGTTTCAAGGTCAGACTCCAGTATTTGGCTACAACAGTGCTGTGTTACCACTAATGGGGCTTGGAGCAGGTGCCTTTGTTTCACTGCATATGGAACTCTTCAGTAAGCAAACACACATATCATAATTTGTGCCCTACTACATACCCTCATACCTCTGAGGAAGCTCGCCAAGTATCTTTCCTGCTTTTCTCCCTTTAAGCCACTGTATACTGTATTTAACTGGTTTATGCAAATGTCATCTCCACATGCTTACACAGGTGCGTACAAGAAGCTCCAGTGCAAAAAAAGCAACAGCCACCCTTTGGCCAGTATTTTATATTGAATCCTAAGCTAATAAAGGTGGGAAAGCTGATTGAGTACATTGACCTCCCTGGAGGTGGTTGAGGTTAAATGGGGGCATGGCTTGGCTTTCTTTCTGTTCTTTTAAAAGCCTGACGTGTTCCCTGAAGGATGTCTGACCCTCTGTGACCACAAATCAACCAGCAATTACAAGCCTGCAGAAACCCATACACAGACACCCACACTACCACGGTACTCCTTGACCACCAGTGTTGTGCGCACCAGAAACAAAAAGGCAAGAAAATACATATATGAAAGAAGCAAAGAGTAATATCAGGAAAAGAAGTACAAGGCAGAACAGCAAGTAGACAGAAGAAACTGAAGCAAAATCACGAAGGAAATGTCAGTCCAGAGGCTTAGAAGTGAGCAACGAGGCCAAGAAAGTATGAAAAGCTGGGCGAATAGCTTTATTAGCCTTATGGTCGATAAGAGCAATTCCGAAAGCCTAAAATGTGGTAACTGCACGTCATTTCTAACTACGTCTAGGATATTATAAGAAAAAAAATGAATGGGCAAAAAGTGATTTATAGTCCTCGGCCCATATACATTCACTGGCAAGAAAAGGCACTGGAGACTGGAGGTCTGAGTGGCAGCCATATTGGCTGGTTTTATTCTATGGCAGTATGTTCACTATTGCTCATAAATAAGGCAACTCTCAGAGGGCTGGAAAGCCCTTCTAAAGCGCTGCTTTGTTTCAAGACAAAGCCCCTTTTTATTTCACTCAGAATAACTTGTCACAACACAGCTGAACCCAAGGTGCCATCCTATCAATTTCCATGGCAACAGGGTTGGTGGCATTAGCAAACGTGGAAAAGCGTAGAGTGGGCAGTGCTTTAGGACAGACACTGTGGACTGTGGAGGTGGCTATTCACTTCAGATACAGATGGAACAAAAGATTTTTTTTTTTTTACTAACAGCAATTCAGAGCCAGTATGGACAACAGGACTGAGTACACCAATCAATAATTCATTTAATGTACAGTCTGCCTTTTAAATATTGTACTTAAGACTTATTTAAATACAATAAGGGCTTAGGTACTTGAAAAGAATCTAAACCTCAGTATACTGAATACATAACCATGTTATTGCTGCATTTGATACCACACATAATTACCTCAGATGAGTTAATGAAGGCACATTAAGTCTAAAGAATTTCCCCTGAACAGTCTGTTTACCTACTTTCTCTGATGATTCTTATGAAAACGATGTTCAAACAGTTTGGTTATTTCAAATGAGAATT
>OMLM01018667.1:0-25170 GCA_900302695.1 Helostoma temminkii | reverse complement strand
TAGTTATAGTTAGTTATTAAAAGATCTGACCTTCGTCGAACTTCGTCAACAAATACTTAGCACTGAGACCAAAGAGGTAGTGTGCAGAGAGCTAATAGTTGCTTGCACGGGCAAGGAGCGAAGGAATATAGTCTTATAAAAGTGATGGTATATAGTATTGAGTTTGCTTTGGTTCTCAGAAGTCCACCTAGGACAAGAAATACGAAACAATCCAATCCATAATTCTGTATGTAAGTCCACAACTAGATTTTCCATTGTTGTTAAAAAACTAATAAAACACATCAGTGAAAAACATGACAATGAAGAGCTATGAACCATTCACTATATCTACATATGCAAAATTCAATGACAATATATGTGATAAGTCTTAATTGGTGATGACTAGACCATGCTTACTGTTTTTTTTAATTGTATAGGTTTCTCTATAAGACTTTTTGTTTGTTTAGGCCTGAGTTTGCATAGTAATGAAAAGATAAAAGAGAGGAGGGACCATTAACAGGCAGGAGAGAAAAAGTGAGCAAAACACTGAAACACTAGTAAAAGAAGAGAATGATGAAAAGAGAGGAGCAGGTGGAGAAAGAAAGGAGGGCACATTAGATTCATCCTTCAGCTAATCAACCTTGACAGTAGAGAACAACATGTTTCTGGAAGGAGTGGCATCCAGAGATCCCCTGGGTCCATGTGTCCTGCAGTGATGAGGGGCCTCAATCACACTCACACTCACAAATAATCACACACTGATATATAAAACCTCACAGGCAGTGGAGTGTTCCTCAGTGTGTGTCCAAGAGTTTCATTTTCATTTCAGTGTCTCTCCACCCAGTCACAGTAACAGTCATCATCACTTACTGTGAACAAGCAAAGACACAGCAGGTAGTTTCTTGTAGCCAGCTAACACTTGGATTTAATGTGAAATCTGACTGATGGCAATGTTGTTGTGTCACTTAATATTATTATAATTTTGCCTTCCCTTTAATTCCCATCAGTATGGCAGAAAAATGAACAGTAGCTCTGGGTTTCCTTGTTCTATTCTGTTTTATTTACACATTGAAGCTGAACTGCATGTTTTACTCAGACTTCTGAGGAGACTCATGGGATGTGAAGCAGACCTTTAGAACAGACAGACCACATTCTCTGCATCTTCAGCTCCATGTTGTTGTTTTTTTCACTCAATTGCACAAAGCAGTGCTGCCTTTTTCTATTTTTGTCAGCATTGCTGAGGATGTGTGTTTTTTTTTTGTTTGTTTTGTTCAGTGTACATTCAAGTTAAATGTGACTTTTTCATATAGTTTGATAAAAGTTAAACACTACTCTACACATTAAAGGTTGTAAGGCAATGTGAACACCGAGGTAGGATTTTAAAAAATAGCAAGCGCTCCGTCAATTTGTCTTTGTTGCCTTTTAGAGTACTTTAAGTCTGCTGTTATGCTGCGTCAGAGGATTCTCACAGGACAAACCACATTCACTTCTCAAACCCCATAATTAGTCTTTTTGTCTGAGATCTGGTCTGTTTTTTAAAAAAATGAATACTCCACTTACTCTGCCACTCTAACTTGCTGTAAAAGGTTATATTCGTTCAGGCAAAGATGTCTGTGTAAGTTTGTGTTAGTGTGTGCACGTGTGTTGTCACCTGGAAAACCAAAGGCGCACATGCCCCCTTGCTGACATGTTGGTTACCATGGAAACAACACTTCTCACTTTCCTCTCACCTCAGACGTAACACTGATTACAGTGTGCCTAACCCTCCCAGCCTCACTCACACACACACACATTATAAATTTCCAAAGACATCTCAACATGGCTGTCATCACCTCATCTCAAAGTTGATACCCTATTTAAAATGCATTTTATATGCAATACAATTTTTCAGACAAGATTGTGCTGACATTTTCACATGTCTACTCAGCTGACGTTTAACCTTTAAAGGACATTATATTTGGGGGGTTAAAAAAGAGATCCCCAGAATGTGACTGTAAATTTTCATGCTAAAAAACTGTGCAGATTCCTTGTTTCCCCCTCTGAAACTACAAGCTCAGAGCCTGTCTCTGGAACAACTGGTTTTGACATAGCTCTCCTCCCTCTCCTCCTCCTTCCTAACATATATATGATATATGGGTCCTATACCTCCCATACTGGGGGACCCCTCATGTGTCCGTCTACAGACTGCACAAACAGCAACAGGATCATGGAGAACAGAGACAGCTGAGCTGCACTACTGATCTTACATAACCATGAGATTTGAACAAAATCCAACCTAATGAACCCATAAACATAGCTTTAAAAGTTTCTCATGATGTTCCTGACTGTTTTCTTGTGAAACTATCCAACAATTTCAGCTGCATCCACAAACTGACACCGATGTGCACACACACACACACACACAGGTCCCAGCTAACCTAAAACAAGACAAAACACAAAATGGTAACAAGTACAGCTTCAAACTTTAAACTAGACCCAGGTTTAGGTCACAGAAAGTCAGAATCAGTCCATCTTTAAGCTAGATACTTGAAGTGAATCAGCAGCCACAAACCAATCGTCACTCTGATGTGCACAATGTGTGTGAGGACCCACCCACCAAAACCAATTAAATCCAATGTTCTTCAGATACGGAGATGATAGGAGTAAGAAAATAGCCTTCTGTGTTCATCCATACATCAAACAAGTGAGCGCTGTCTGCTGCATGCTGCTGCTACTGCTTTCTGCTGTTTGCAGAGTGAGATCATTGCAGCGAGAACAAACAATGGAAGACAGAGATTTTCAGCAGAGGCTGTCGTGGACGGTGATACTATATGTAGTGCTTTCTGCACTACAATTTTAATTCGTTAGTTTAATAGCAGATGCAATAAAATAGACCTTAAAAAAGCACAACATTTAGTAGAATTTCATTTCAGTTCAAATCATCCAACCCTGTTTCATAAAAAATACATACACATGCACATTAAATTCTGAATTATGATAATGTCAATCAAAAGTGGAGACAGAGTTCACTGTTAATAAAAATCCACAGGTACTCCACCTCTACCAGTGGTCAAACAGCTGTAGTCTTCACTATATTACATCCCCCACTTCAAGTCAGACCTATACAAATGTGTATTGTGTAAGTAGTGTGCAGCTGCTTATATTTTGCAGGTGAAAACCAAATGAACAAACATCTGATGACCATTAAAATATATATTTTATGGTAAAATAGGAGGAAGCAAACTATTATAGAAACTATTATAGAAAAAAAGTTAAAGCTAATTTGTCTTGTTTTAGTGTACAGGTTGGAGGTGAGGAACCAATGCAGTGCTGAAACAATTGACTATGAATGAAAATAAAAGGTCTGGCTCTCTAGCAATTGGGTTTATAGTATAGTCTCCACTGTTATAGTACTAGTATAGTAGTATTATGCAAAATTAGGATCACAAAACATTTCTATTACAAATTGAAATTTCCATATAAACCTACCTTTACTACTATTAAAACTGAATCTAATGCATATTAAAGGAATGAAACTCACCCATAATGTCTCCTCATTCCACATATAATGTGTGAGTTTTGACAAAACGCTATGGAGAGGTTTTAGACTCCAGTTGTATGTAGAATTATTTCCTGTGAGTTTAGTGGGTACTTCTGTGAGACCTTCTGTACACATTTTGGCAGGTGCCAACAGAGATAACAGTGTGTAATAGTAAATTAAGTTGTGAACTTTTGTACACACCATCATCATGTATGATGATGTGTTATGATGAATTGATTGATCATTGATGAATGATTAGCCTTCAAATTTGCCTTCAAATTAGAATACAGGGATCTAGCTCTGTTTGTGCTACACAAAACTTCATTTACATTTGTAAATCTTAAAATACGTGTTAATTAATATTGCATTATATTATCTCCACAAGTTACATGTTAATAAAATCCATTAATCACATTAGTTTCCCTACAAAACACACATATGATTACATGTGAACATCCTAGGAGCCTGAACAAGTATAAAATAGAATATTAGTATCCTATATAGTATATTATTCATTTATGATGCTGTTGTATCCATGTTTAATAGATGTTTGCCTAAATATATGTAGTCCAGTGTAAGTAAGGCCTGGTGCAGGGTTGAATTACTCCATTGCAGACTCAACGCCAATTTTAATTTAGGTTCCTTGTCATGTTGAAAGTAATAATAATCATTTGGGAAACAATTTCTAGTAACTATTATGTGTAACGGACTTATAAGTTTGTATTATGATGTGGTATGGTATGTAGAAGTTGGGATAAAAACTCAGTCAGTTGTCAGTTGTCAGTTAGATGTGCCACAGACTGGTGGAGCATTCTTATGGAAGATCAGCATTCATGTTAAATGCTTATACAACAGTTAGTTCCAACAAAGCGATTTGAATAGGCATTTCATTATTTCAGATATAGAGTACGATAGAACTGCGACTTTTAACTGTACATACCACTCTGCCACACGAGTGTTCTAATTAACAACAAAGACCCACAACCCCACTCAGTTCAATCCATTCCAGTTAATGCTCAGGGAAAAGATAAGATAAGATAAGATAACAAAAATCCGGGTTTTCCCACAGATCCTCCCTAAAACAGAAAAACAAATTCAAGCCACAGATTTTAGTTTCTCATTATTTGGTGTTAAGAGGCTATTTACAATATCTGCTCCGTACTCATGTACTGACAACCTGACAGTGAGTCAGCTGTCAGTTAAAGCCGTAAAGTTGGCCCCGGCTTCACCCAGAGCAGGCACTCCTGGAAGTAATCTACAGGGAAATACACAATGTGTATGGGGGTCACATGACATACGTGCCAGTCTCTACAAGGCTGTTAACTCTTTAGATTCACACATGCCACCACATGAATTATGAATGGCTATAAAATGGCTTGTGGTAATGTGTAATTAAGGTAGCATGGAGGAATCTCATCAGTGTCCACTAATCCACTATTAAATACAGTTTGTAGAACTTTTGTATAAAAGCAATATCGCACTTGAGGTTGTGCTGTTGTACTGTATATCAGCACAACCTCAAGTGCGATATTGCTTAATTTGACCTATCATCCAGCCCCACAGAGGGATGAATTAATCTAAAGGGGCCCTATGATATGTGACACCATAATAAGCTCCACCTACCTTACTTTGACCTTGCAGCGATAAGAGCAGTTTGCTGAATTCTGCCTTTTTCACGTTTTCCTCTTTAAGTATTTATAATTAGACACATATATATATATATGTGTGTGTGTGTAATTTACCTCTGGATTTAAAATACATTGCTTAGTGACAGGTTAAACAGAATTGCCTTCTGTCTTGTTTTGTTTTTTCATCAGAATACATTTTTCATACTACATCAACCCAAGCAGAGAGTAACTATAAGCTGCTTGATCCAGACTCACATCTGCAAAACTTAGAGTTTTGCTTGTTTTATACCTCACTTGTAAGTCGCTTTGGATAAAAGCGTCTGCCAAATGATTAAATGTAAATGTAAATGTAAATGTATCTGCTCCTGTGGTTGGCTCCATTGTCTCAAGTCCTGTTTCATCTGAATGCCACTGCCTGCTCAATAGCACTGAGCACTAAATTTAACTTTTGAAATGAACTCAGAGATGTGATGTCAATTCTGATTACCCTATCATCAGCCTGAGAGGTGGAGAAGAGGGCGAAGGGAGGAGAAGCCTAACAGAAAGACAAAGTAAAGTGGAAAATAGAGGTGTTGGGGCAGCAATTATGATGGAGAAGCAACATTGTAGTTATATTGCAGACCAGTCCTGTCAGGCATTATATTGCCATTTTTGTGAGAAACTACAAATTGCACTTCATTGAACACATTGATTTCTTTAGACAGCTTGTTCATAACAGTTCTTCTTCCAGACAACATAGAGCACACTCAGATGTAACCTCACAAAAACAAACGGCATTCATGGATGCTGAGTGATGGAGCCAGTAGAACACTTCTACCGTACATGACATTCTTGTAACAAAGAAATATAGAGAGTCATTTTTAAAAATAGCAAAGCAATAAAGGTAAAAAAAAATCAATGTATACTTTTGATGTGGGAATATTGGTGATTTGAGCATCCAGCTGACTATTAGCTAAAATTAAGTTTCATTTGTGTACAACATCAGTGACAAGTAGATTAAAGGTGGCTGTGAACGGCTTGTAGTTTGAATTTTTGAGTGGAGGCTGTGATTAACATGTATTCTTGTTTTATCTTGTAATGGATACCAGTAGTTAGTTATCTACTGTGTGGACTTGCACACAGACAGCATATTGAAAATATAATTCCAACCTGACAGCAAGAAGACAATATTTCTGTTTGTTGTTTGTTTGTTTTGTAACAAAAAATAGGATGTAGAATATACATACACACATACACTCAAATAAATGTAACCTAAACGATAGGTACCACATAAATCAATGGAAATATTTTAAGCGGATCTAACTTAATAGCTAGCATATAATAAATATTTTATAAACTATTTAAAGTTGATCTAACTATTAATGTTTAGATCAACGTATATTATATGTTATCAACTAACATAACTGTTATGTGAAACCCATTGTTTAGGTTTAATTTTTTATTATAGATAGATAGATAGATAGATAGATAGATAGATATAATATTATAAGTCTATGATATTAAATGTGGATCCAGTTTACTTAGCATTAGTGTGCTTGTAATACAGACAGTTCAAATGGTCTCAAATTTTGGACTACACATAGATGTTCACTCACTGATCATTGCAGACTTGGGCAGATGATGAAACCTACAATATGCTGATCCTCAGGGCTTCACAGTCATGCTGTCTGTTGCGCATTGACCTGGGGGGGTCATCGCACAGTGGAAGATGAAGGGTGGTGATAGTAAATGAAAACAAAGCACAAAGCCCACAGATAATTCTCAGTGGGTTCATCGCTATGAGCGAGCCTTATGAAGTTCCATTTACTTACTTGATTTGTTGTTAATACAAAAACAATGTGTGCAGTTTAAAAGTCAGTACGTATCTTATTTGTGGAGGTTTTTCAGACTGAGTTTTGATTTGAGTAGAAGAGATGAAAAGAACTAACTCAGTATCAAGCACTTTTGACATCAATTTACCACACTGCAATAACTACGTTACATAAGATGTATTGGAAGGCAAACAGACGCAGGCAGTAATCAAGATGAATGGGTGTAATGTTTAAAAATGAACACAGCTTAACTTGAAAGCTATGAAAGCAGCCAGAGTTCAGACACATTTAAAGTAGAGGCTGTGCACCATTATTATGTACTTCATCACAATATCTGTCAAGGTGTATGGAATTAAATTGATGTTATACAGAGCCTGTTCTATATTTATTCATTCATATCATGTGAAGACAGTTGTTTTTGTTACTTACTTTAACCTTCTTTTCCAACTGATGATTGTTTCAACCATCTGTTTCCAGATAACTGAGTAGAACACAGTGTTGGCTGTCAGCAAAGCATCCTCTGTTTACTTTTCTGCTGCATGTTTCTGAATTATTCATTTTATGTCATTTTAATTACTATTATTGTTTTTGCTTATTCATCCAAACACAGACACAAACATGGTGCACACACATCTAATCAAGAGGGGAAGTTTTAGCGTCTGTCTCCCTCATATCCCTAATTCTCCCACCGATCATTAATAATTAAAGTTATTTGAACATTTTATGAAACTCCACTGCTGCTCTGGGTTAGTTTAAATCCACAAGGAATCTATAATGAGACCATACTTAGAGAAAGAGTTTGGACAATACCCACCTAATTATTATTTTAATTTAAGCACTACATATTTTAAAACTAAGTTTATACATTTCTTTATTGGCCAAATAAATTCTATCACTGGAATCAAACTAGAGCTAAAATTTTGTTTGAGAGTTTTAGTGGCCCTATTTAACTGGCTGTCAGCAGTTGGCTCACTATTTTCTGATGTATGCTTGGTTCACGGCTCTGATCTCAATCTAAACACGCCAGGGGCATTGTCTTCTCTGCTAATCTACTTTTCAATAAATATGCTTTCTGTTCTAGTGCCTTTCATTCCCACTTCACTTCCGGTTCCAAACACAAAAATGGGCTTGCTGACAAAAACATTTGAAAGGATGATATGAACAAATATTATCATTTAAAACAATTGGCACATGCCTACCCATATTGCCATCAGTTCAAACAACAGCAAGCTGGTGGCAGGGGTTGCAGTGTAGAGTGCAGGAAAATGAAACCAAAGTCCCAACTGGGAAATTATCAGAGAGGCTGCATTAGCTGAGGACGCAAAGAAAGGCAGGATGCCCCTGATGAAAGCAGGGAGAGGAGATTACAGAATTATCCTCTGCTTTACTTCAGTAATTGGTTTCTATCTACTTAGCTCATCTGAGCCCAAAACAAAGGTATGAATACATTGAATATCAAATACAGGTTGCCCATACTCCAGTTATTACTCCAGTTATAACACTTTATTGCTGTTACAAATTCATAATTCACTTATCATCATCTGCAGAATTTCATTAATCTTCAACATATTAGCAGGTATGCGTAGATGCTAACTGCGTTTATTACTTTTTGTTGAAAAGTCTATGCACTCAATACACACTGAGCAGCATGGGGATCGTTTTTTCCCAGAAGAAAAAAATGTGTAAGCAAAAAAGTTACCAGAAAAACTAAGCAGCTTTCAGATTAGAAAGCTAATAGTATGAGATAGGTTGCTGATAATGCACAGGGAGTAGTAATTGCATTTTTCAGAGGCAAAACAGCAAAAATATACAGTAAGCTCAGAGTTTTGATTCTGTCTAACACATTATGGGTGCAGTTGACACACGTGAAAAACATCTAAACCACTTAACTATCATGTTTCTGGAATATGACTTGATTCGTCAGTTGGACTTTGCAAACATTGTCAAAGACTTTGTGTAAAAGATAACCAGGACAAACACTAGTTAGTGAGTCACTGCACTAAATAATACTTTGTTTTAAGTGGACTTAAATACAGACTTAATTTGAGAGGCGGTGTTTTCTGAACTCTGCACTGTATAGAATATTTAAGAATTTCTTAGGTCTCTGCTTGTGTGTACTAAGGCCCAATCCCATTTTCACTTGAGGGGGTGGGGGTGTCCCGATTCCCTTTTGGATGGAGCGGTATGGCTAAGACAGAGGACTATACAGCCCTTGAAACAGAGAATTCAAAGATTTTTCAGAACCACACTTCAAAGGATGTGGTATGAGGATTTCTCAGCATACACCAGATACATGAACAGTATGGCTGCACACATGAGCAGAGAAACCCACAAATATAAATGTTTTTGGTATTAAAAAGGATTTAATTACAGCAACCATTGTTTTATGTTTTTGCCCATACATTTACAGTCATATTCTTTATTGGAAATATGAAAATCGCTAGGTTTGCCAGCATTAACTTTCCATCATTAGTCATTTGGCAGATGCTTTTATCCAAAGCGGTTACAAGTGGGCAGCAACTTGGTTTCGGTGTCTTGTCCATGGACACCTCAGCATGTAGGGCTGGCAGAAGACTTCTCTACAACACATATCACTGTTGCTGATTTGTATAACAGTCTTGGATGTTTGCATATTTTCGTGTCTGATACTCTGTGACTTGACAGTATATCATGTCTGAAAATTAACTGACCAGACACAGTGAACTTGTTAACTTTTTTACCACTCCTTAGATATCACTACATAACTCTGCTGTCGTTTTCTTGTGGCAACAACCACTGATACATGATACGAAATGTGTTTTTGTGCTTCTTGTGACTTGCTGTTTAGCGGCAGACAAACGCAAATAAATGCCTATAGTCCACACAATGAGATTACCACAGTTGACATCTTAGAAGCTGTAAACACTCGGCGTGTGTATATTACGTAACAGCTAACAACACTGTATGAATGACGTATGACGGTATATATTTAGGGGTGTCTAATTTATTGGAAGGGGATATATTTTGAGTCCTACCCCTACACTTGCCCCTTGAAACAGAGTGGTAAGCGAAGGGGTAGGGGAAGCTGTTAGCATTTGAGGTCCATACATGTCGCTTTAAAACAGGTAAAAGATATTACACATGTTGGACCACGTTGCCACTGTCTTTATCACTGTGGAATTATGATGGACATTTTGTAATGGTAATGGATAAGTAAAAGTGTTTTTCCTCACAATGCAAACTATCAGTAGGTACAGATGAACTATGTAACAATCAAGCAATGTAGCCAAATATGGCTTCTCATATCCTGCATAACAGTCAATGATGAGCTTGAAACCAGAGACAAACCAGAAAATGTGCAAACTGTGCAACAACTAACTTCCAATCTTCCAAAGACCATTTCAATCTGGCCATCAGCAAAGGGGCACTGTACTTGTCAAAGTAAGTAATGTAATCCCCAGCATTATGCGAGTGAGATGTCCAAAACATTCATTAATTTCATGTAATGTTAATGTTACTGTCTCACACTGCAGGAGAAGCAGATAAGACCAGCTCCTCATCTCCTCATTCAGCCTTCTACTCCTCTTACTCCACAGTAACATCCACAAAACATAACCCGGGCAACTACAGACTCCAAAAACTCATATAATCCTTTGGGTGTTTACATTAGCCATATATTACATCGATTGGTTTAGCAAATGTTAGTTAAGTCATTCTCACTCCCCTGACTGCTGCCTGTCGCTGCTTTATCAGATTGATCTGATGTCCATTCATCAATCGCAGTAAATAATTTTGAAGTCAAAATCATTATCCTTCCTCACTACTGATTTTTGTTTCCCGCGCCAGCTTTGATTGGACACTGTCTGCAAAGTGCAGATTGTGAATTGTGTTAAACTGTATTGCTTTGAGACAGTGAAAAGAAATGACATCGTTATCTCTAAATCTAAATTCATCCTATGCCAAATAGAGGTGTTAGATAACAGAAAGGGGCACAGCTAATCATCACTGAGACAGTTGCCGTAGAAAAAAAGGGTCTGAGGAGTCTGAGGCCCTAAGCTGCAGCCTGACTGAGATCCACTGTAAATACATAGGATGATAAGTTTTAGTGATTACTGTTTTTTTTTCTGAGCAGTACAGTGTACTTTTGCTGATTGTCAGATTGCTGTGGTCTAACACCAGTATTTGTTTGTCATTGAGAATTTGGCATCGAAACATATTGACTCATTACCTTCACAAAGAATCAGAGCATAATGGTACTACAGTGATAAAGGTACACCTCTTTGTTTTAGTGTATTGTCAACCAGTAGCATCGCAGTCCCAAGGGTGTAATATCTTTTACTTGTTTCAAGGCAATAAACAGGCCTCAAATGCTAACAGCCTAGGGCCAAAACAGTTCTTAACTCAGCCCTGGTGGTAGCAAGTGTCATGGTAGAGTTATGGAACCATCGTTACAATGAGACACCAAATACTACTGTGGACACAAAACTACTGGTTAAGTGTAATAAAAGTCTTGTTGCTTGGCTTAAAATGAGCACTTCCTTAACATTAAAGGATTTTTTGTCAAAGTTACAGTTAATAAACACACTGCATGAAAAGACTACACATAACTTCTGTGTTGGTGCAGTGTAAAAATTGCAGAATACTTCAAACAAAGTCCAGGTAAGATTGTCTTATAACATCTGTAATCCATTCCACCTATTTTCTACATTAATAAAAAGGCACACCTATGTGATGTTTTGGTTATAAAAGCAGCTTTCTCTGACTTTTAGTGACTTCGAGAAAAGAATTACATGTGTGTCATTCCCATTTGGATTATTGCTACTCACTTTGTATGTTTTTCTATGACTGCAAGACAATTTGGAACAGGTATAAATATGTTTGAGCATAGTTTATTTTAAACATACTGAGATTTTGAAGTGTTACAGTTTTGAATGAATAGAACCTTGATATAGAATGAAAACATGGATGTGCAGCCATGCTCACCTTTTATATAGCGCAAAAATAAAGAGGAATTCTGGATTGTCTGCTTCAGAAGGTCTTAAGAGATGTATTTTAAGAGTGCTGCAATTTTTTAGCCTCGAATAATTGTCACTCAAATGGAGGAGCCACAAAAGGATATTTTTAATGGCACCACTGGAGTTTTTCAGTTATTTGAATTGCAGAGCACAATGTGATTGAAACGGAGGGTACTTTAACATGGAATAATATTCCACTGAAGATGCACCACTGAAGGTTCCAGCTTCCATGTGCAATGACAGCAATTCAGTTGTGACTCATTCAGAGATGCCTTCATCAATTAAAGTATGCTTCTTGGTATGTTTTGAGTACAGTGAGTGAAATTAACAAGCATGGTAATGGTTATGACTCATATGTTCCATCCATAGAAGTGGGTTTATTAGCTCAGCAAAATTATGATCCAAATGAGCTTTAATGTGAAACAGGGAAATGAGAAATTCAGATGATATAGGCAACAGTAACTGTGTTTCCTGTTTTCCCCAAGCCTCTCCAACTCTCTCTTATTTGTGAATCTGCCTCTGCATCAGTGTATCCTTGTGTATGCGTGTGTGTACATGTGTGTGTCCCTAAGGAAGTCCCTTGTTATTTAAGTTAGGGCAAGCACGCAGCTGGGACATGAATCTCAAATACCCATTTAGATATATTACCAGCAAATTTCAAGATGGCTCCAGGGATTTTATTATTGGCCAAAATGTAAACATGGCAATGGTTGGATGGATGAGTATGAGCATGTGTTTATGAGTGTGTGTGTGTTTGTTTGGGTTATGAATGCAGCTGTAAAAGGATGAACCACGCATGATGGGGGCATTCATTGTAAATGTGTTAACCAGGCTTTTTCAAAATAATTTAATTAATTTTAGTTCAATTCTGCTAAGAGCTGTACCTGGTGGCATCAATAATCAAACCAATTTGAAAATATTTCCTTAATATTTTATGTAAGTGGGATGTTTCTTTCATATTGTTAGCTGGTACAATGCTCAGAGAAAGTACATGTTTGCAAATAGCTTCCACTAAGTGAGTGCAACAGAAGCTAATTGACATAAAAACACAAAAGAACATAGAAAACATATCAAATATTTAAACTGTACCATTTTAAGAAATACATTTTTGTTGCCATCCAACTCATTTAGACATTTGTCTAAATGAGGCATTGTACAATGTAATAATTACACTATTATACAATACTAAGCCCATGCCTTAAATCCTCTATTACTTATTTGATAATATGAAATATCCCCAAAACAACTGTGGAAACAGATTTTGCATCACACAATGTTTTTATTGGAAAATAAATCAAATCCTGTAATAATGTGAGAAACTAAAGCCAGCACTGTGAGAGAACTGATGTAATTAGTGATGTTACAAGCATTATCAGTCAATGTGTACAAGACTGTTGGCAAGATAGTCTAGTGTAGATGTGTTTCTGGTCAGCAGCAGTTGCAAACCTACACAATGGGACACATTCCCAGTATGGATAGAGAGGAAGTCATCTGAGCATTTCCTAGTTGTTGGGAAAGTGCATAAAGAAAGGTCACATAAGAGATGGGTGTACAACATTACACACTTGTAATGATGGGCATGGTCAGGCAGACCTTTATAAGAGATCCAGTGTTTTAAATCAGTACCCGCATTTAGCAAATTTTCACTACAATTTAACCTAAAAAATTAAAATGTGATCAGTTTCGGTTCTTTTCCTGGTTTTATCACTTTAAGGACAATCAGTGCTAATAGTATAGTAATTATAATAGTATATACTGCTGGATCAAAGGGGTCCTTCCCGTCTGCTTTAAGATTTTGTATGTCTTCAACAGACATTTGTTTCATTCTTCCACATATCCTTGGACACCTTTAGGTGACTGATAATAAGTTGCAGTATTTCATCAAAGTTGGGTACGGAGCTAGTGCTCGACACGCTGATCCCTAGCTTTGTAAGCTTGTCCCAGGGATGTTGAATATCACCTCATTAGTGGGGAAGGAGCTGGAGTTGGTGAGAAAAGGTGGAATGGTTCAAACTAGTTATAGTTGGGCTCCTCCACATACAGCACTGACTATGGAACCAAGCACCTGTTGAGAAGCTGGGCTCTTTTCTCTCCAGAGTTGCCAAGAATTAGAGGTGCTGGGTGGGTGTGGGGATACTCACAAGCCCCCAGCTGAGCACCACTGTGTTGAAGTTCTCCCCAGTGAACAAGAGGTTGTCTCCCTGCAATTGAAAGTCTCTGGGTGGAAAGCTCTGATTGTTGTCTTTGTTTATACTCTGAACAGCAGCTTGGAGTATCCAATGATTGACACCAGCGATGGGGGGAAGCCTGGAGGGGAGGAACGGCCTGTCAACTGATCACCATTTAGTGGTGGGTGAGGAAGGCAGGGGAGGGGAAAGCAGAGCCTGTGTTTGGCAGGGAAGGGGAACTGCTGATTCAAACTGAAGAACTCTTAAACTCAACCAACATATGCTGGGTGGCAATGTGTCTGGGGTGGGCACAGTGCCTATGGACTGGCTGGTTGGTTTTTCCCTTATTTTTAAAAGGGGACTGGAGGGTGTGGTTCAGTTATAGGGTTATCACACTACTCAGCCTACCTTGGAAAGTCTATGTCAGGGTGCTTGAAAGGAGGCTCTAACCAATGGTTGAACCCAAGAACCAGAAGGAACTTGAGGGGTCATGGGAGTTTGCCAATCCAGTCTACATGAGCTTTAGGGACGTGAAGAAATTATACGAACGTATCCCTCGGGATGTTTTGTGGGGATACTGTGTGAGTATGGGGTACCAGGGCTGTTGGTACCAGCTATCCAGTCTTTGTATAACCAGTGTGGAAGCTGTGTCTGCATTCTTGGCAATACGTCAAACACAACATTCCCACTTGGCTTTGGCCTCCACCAGGGTTGTCCCTTGTAGCCAATTCTGTTTATGGTTTTCATGGACAGGATCTCAAGGCGCAGCCAGGGGGATGAGTGTGTCTAGTTTGGGAACCTCAAGATTGCATCACTGCTTTTTGCAGATGACATGGTCCTGCTGGCTTCATCAGACCATGACCTTCAGTATTCACTGGGACTGTTTGCAGCCGAGTGTGATGCACTGGCATGAGAGTCAGCACCTCTAAGACTGAGCTTGTATCTTTCCTTTCAGGCTGTAGAAACCCTTCTTTTCATTTGTCACGTTGTCATTTACACAGATTGTTCAGAATATTTACTTTGTTTGAGTCATAAATTGATTTATTTACTGAATCATCTTTTAGGGGCTTTGTTTTCTCGGCACATTGTGAACCACTGGCTTTTCTCTGTGTGGTTCAGTTGTTCAGTGTTTTCTAAACTCACTCGATTTGTTTCAAGGCTGCTCAGAAAGAAAGAGCAAAAGCAAGTGACTCATTTTGAGGAGACTGTATTTAATAAGATTTTGACAAGATCAAATGTGAGAAGTTCTTTACCACTAAACTCTGTCTGCCTCCCAGTGAACATTTTGTCTCAGACATGAGATGTTGCTAAATTTGTAACAGTAGCTTTTTTACTGTTGTCGTGCCGCAAATATGAAAAAGGTTCATCTCAAAATCTGTCCTTCTGTATTTTCAGGAGAATGGTAAATTTTATCAAAGGTGACATTTTTTGTTGTCTGTAGATAGAGGTCTCCTAATGCTGTTCTATTTCTGCATCAGGGCAGTAACTGTAGATGCTGTCTGAATTATTTAAAAAGGCATATTATGATGCTGTGGGATTAAAATATCAGTAGGTTAAATAAGGACAGCTGCTATTATCCAATCACATTAACCTCTATATGTCAGAAGCTGGTCCATTTCCTGTTCATTCCCCTTCTTCTCATTTTCCCTACCTTTTTCTTCACTATCCTGTTATTGCTTCCTGTGCCCTTCTTTTGTTCATTTACTTTGCTTTAACTTTCTTTCCTTTTCTTTTCTCATATAATGCCCCTCCTCTCCTCTTATATGAACATATTTGACCAATTAAACTGACTCTCACTCAGTAGGAAAACCAGATCAGATTCAGATCACAGGTCACACCACCCAATTGGCATGAAGGTCATCTCTGCAACTTTTGAAATGCAGATCTCATTTTGCTCCCCTGCTGCTTAACAGACTCTTTTACCAATGAGTCTCATTGTGCCGCCAGTCATTCTGATTTTGTGACTCATGTTTTCCATTACTTGTCTTCTACACAGATTGGTGCACAGATTGGACCTACTGTGTGCATTCAAAATATGTGCTGTCTGTTTAGTGACTGACTTTTGACACAAGTGGAATGTGACTGAGCAATTATATTATCCTTTGTGGAAATGACTAAGGTCTTCAAGCTTTCATATCACTTAAATTCAACCAAATTTAGATTCAGTTCTATTTACACAGGCGTGCAGCAGAATGAGAATGTGCCTCAGCTCATATAAAGTGCTTTCTATGTCAGCCAGGAAATGGAGCAGGCAATTCCAGAAGTCCAGAAAAATGTCGGTGATACAGGATGAAATAAGAAAAGCAACTATTTCTTCTTCACATCATAAGGTAATAACTGAAAAGGTAATATTACAAGCACTAATCAAATTATTAGGAGTAGTTGTAGTCGTAGTAGTAGAGTTGACCAAAACTCTTATATGACACGACAGTATAGGCATAAAGTGCAGTATGTGACTTTGACATAGTATTTCAGCAAATCAATTTTTATAAAGAGGCGGTTGTAGTTGGGCCAACAAAGAAGAGGATTTTCCCACGGGAGACTGTAGTTTGAGTACAGTGTGGAGCCAAATCACAATATTTTTACTAAACCTAACCATGTTTATTTTGGTCTTAAACCTAACCTGTCTGTATTTGTGCCTAGTGATACAGCCATACCAAGAAACAAGTCTGGTTAAGTGGAAAAATTATTATTTCAGAAAATGTAGCCATCCTTAATGAGTCCAACTCATTAGCAGGCCCAGGCTGTTTCTTGTTAAGAAATCTTATGTCTTGTCAATGTGAAAGTAACTGATGAGTTGCTATGCTGCAGAAAAAGTGAAGGAAAAGTGAATGGCAACAGTGACAAACAGTCAACAAAAGGGATACTTTCTACAGGTTCTCCACTGCTCTGTTCCCCTGCAGGTTTTAAGCAGCTTATTGATAATTTAGCAAGAGTTGTGCAATGGCAGATCGATCATGATACTCCCTCAGTGTCTTTGTGGATAGAAGGCTCTGGGCGAACCAGACTCTTTTAAACTCCTTGTCACAGTATTTTTAAAGGGTGAGCATCTGCTATATTTCCCTATTTAAAAATGTGATAATGAGTTTCTGCCAGTGCAAATATGTTGGCTCAGGCAGCAGAAGAAAATCCCCACATGGTAGATAAGATAGGATGTGTGAAAAAAAGGAAATACAGTATTTGTATGTGTCATTTGTGTATATATTTAGTCCAACTGTACTCTTTTCCCAGTAGTATCTCTCCTGTGGGTTATATTATAAAGGGCAGCAGCATGTGTCCAGCAAAACTGTCCAGGACAATCGAACATAAAATGAAAAATGTGTGTGTGTGTTTTCTTTTCCCCCATAGGAAAAATCTCTCCCTTTTTTTCTCTTTCATTATGTCTCTAGCCATGTCCTTCAGGACTTCCCATCATTTGGGGGCCGCTAATTTTTTATTTAAATAAAACAAATACTAGATGGGTAGAGTTTACCCACTAAGCTGTCATTTAAAAGCAGAAAATTACTACTTTCTGTTTTTTCTGTTGTTTGTTTGTTTTGTTTTGTTTTGTTTTTTTGCTGTTCCTTTTCATGCAAAGTCAGGCAGCATGTCCTGAGGGAAAGCTGTCAAATCACTGAATAATAAAAATAGTAAATGCCACTGCTGCTATGATCAAATTCTGGGTCACATACCAATTTCAAATCAAAATTCAGGAAATTTAAATGTCTGGCTCTGTTTCGTGAGACTGTCCTTCTGTGAAATACGGCATTTTAGAAAGTTTGTAACTGCCACAAAAAACAATAAACACATTTGTCTTATCATTTGGTAATGTCTAATGGCTGCAGTGGACATTATGGCCACCAACTGTTCATACCCTCAAACAAAACACGACTTTTACACAGAAGACTGGAGTTCAAGTCCACCATAAGATAACTTTCTATTGATGTTATTGTTACCGTCCGTGACTGGTTCAAATGTCATTTTTGTCACATGATGAACATTGTGTGAAGTTAAGGAAGTAGTAATTTTTGAAGGTAAAAAGTGATATTTTAACTGCACATAACCATGTTTATTTATTACCTAAACCTAACACTAATGTCTTTATGCCTTATCCTAACAAAACTGCTTCTTTTCCTTGCTTTCCAACATTTTTGACCATTTGGGGCAAAATAAAGCTTTTGACAACAAAAGCAATGCAATTACACCCATACAAAAAAGGCCATTCTAGTTATATGAGAGAGTTGGGACAAATGACATACATGAGTATCAAATTTGAAGGACTTATTTGTTTGTTGGTAAAGACTGGATAGTCACTCACTGCAGGCAGGATAGCAGACAATCTGGCAGGGAACTGAGGGTGGCAGACCTGTTTATAACTGGACTGAAAAGGTGTTAGCGATTAGGTGAGTGGAGCAGACCATAGAAAAAATGGAAACAGGAAAAAGATAAATAAGTAAATAAATAAATACAGCAAAAAATAGAGAGCCAGGCTGGAAATCATGACCTTGATCTTATGCATTGGAAATGGTAATAGTGGTAGGTAGTAGATCACCTACTTAACATCAGTGGCTTAAATTCAGTTGCTCACTGCTTTTCAATATCGAAGATTTGCTTCATTATGTTAAGGATTTACACAGCATTTTAAGGAGTCATTAAACATATCTAAAATGAAAGGGACCAAATGATCAAAAAGTCATCAACACCAGGAGCTTTATCATTCAGACATAAATTACTTTGAAACAGCTAGTTTACTTATCCTTTGAATTTTAATTTGGCTTTAGAATTGTGGGAATAACAAAAATCAAAAAAAAATAAGGTTACATTATGGGTGATGCAGCTGCCTTTTGACAAGGGAGAAAAATGCACTGAAGACATAATACAATAATGATGCTGATGCTACAGTATATAGATTTTGATTATTATTTTAAAAGTATCTATTATAAGTCCATATTTCAGAGTGCAAAGTTAAATAAGCTGTTTTATCTGCTAGTAATCCTTACTCAAATCAAGTCTTACTACAGCTTCTCCTGGTTCAAATGGAGATTATTTATTATTATTACATTTACCACAATAAATGTTTGAAATGTTAATGAATTTTGCCCTTAGCTGCAGTTTTTTTATATATGCACCTGTTTGTTTGTGTAACTTCATCCATTTATCCATCTATCTATCATTCATCCATCTGTTTGCTGATCAGCTCCTGGCAACCGCTGGCCCCTCAGTGCCCTTAGATAAGCACAGCTGCTCCCTTGCATCTGCAGACAGGAATCTTGGCTACTGACAAGATTTGATCAGGTGTTTCTCTATAATGGTGTGCTCAGACATAGAGATATGGAGTTGCTGGAGTATCTCTCATTATTCTATATTTTTAGGGGTTTGTTATGTTGAGCATGTAATTTACACACTTTCCTCAAATTGGACAGGTGTTTTTTTGATGTATACACACTAACGAATTGCTTCCAGACATGTTTTATATAATGGTAATTAATTAAAAATGTTGTAAAGAATTTGAAAGAATTTGCTCCTCTTCTTCATGAACAAGGGTTCAGCACGATTAATTTCCACAGTGTACTGTGTCACCTTATGGCCCCCGCATGCCTTTAGTCATATGTAAATATCTGAATATGTGAAAAAGTCTATGAAGTTTAGTCATTCTCAGCTGTAGTGTAGTTGGGCTCATTTTGAATCTGTCAAGCTTAGCAGGGGGCCACATGGCTAGAAAGCGGCTATCACTTTTAAATCCATATGTGGGAACAGCCTGTAACACTAAAAGTCCAGAGAAATATCCAGGAAAACACCATTTAAGATTGCTTTCCAGAAAATATGATGCTTTTAGATTTTGAATCTCTGTTTGAGTACATTTCCACTCAACTCTAGATAGATTCCTCATAATCAGTGTATTTACATGCACTCAAGTGACCAGGTTACAATAGCTTTTCTCGAGTAAGCTGATCTCTTAACTGTAATGTAATAGGGAAACCTGGTTTCCATAAATAGGGTAGGGGGTTAAAGAAAGCTGATTTCCCCAGATAGATTTCTCCCAGAGAACTCCGATCCATGTATACATGAAAACAGTTTTCTGATCAGCTTTTTACAATAGCACAGGTGCATAAAAAATGCTGACACTTGCCACACTACTACTTTCAGCAAAGAGGGACAGAAAGATGAAATAAGTAATCTTTCATCATGTAACAGTTTGCGTTGTGAAAAGGAGCTCTGTGCCCATTTTTCTCTCTCACTGTAGTCAATCAGCTCCACCAACATCTGTCTGTGAACAATGCTTTCAAAATAAGCTCAAGGTAAAGGAGAAATCTCATTCTTTTCAGCTGCATGTATATATGGATTTCCAGTAAAAAGGTTTAAGTGCAAGTAAACTTGCTCCCCGATTACCCAAGAAACCTGGTTTCTCTGAGTAACCCTGTCGTTACACTGTGCCACCACTTGAGGTTAAGGTGGCCAATTGGCTATTATGGGCTAGCAAAGACTGAGGCTTTTCAAAGTTGCAGCTTTAAATAGCATTTATCCCAGTTTATGAAATAATTTGACATAACAATTATGTATTCATCTCTTTGGAGATGTATCTGTTAAAAGTGATGTTATGGGGAAAAAAGTCTGAATTAGCTACTCTTTGTTAACATATTTGGGGCACTCTGTTACAGTATCACATGAAACCATATTATAACAAATATATATATAGACCATTTTGACAATAATTTGTGAAGACATTTGTTTAACCAAGTAGGACATATTGAAGAAGATATCTGAGACTTTAAATTACAACTCAGAAGCTGACGTGAATGTTATTTTGTGATACAGATGCTTCTAATTATGGTCTGAAAAATAATAATGAGAATCCAGAAAGGGATCATTGTCAGATTTTACTTCCACATCCGCACTAAGTCTGCCTCTTATCTCTCAGTCTCAACTTTCTATTCCTTCAGCCAACAAGTTTATCTTTATGCTCACATAGGGTCAGTCTTAGGGTTAGGACCCAGAAGACACAACAAGAACATAGAGGTGTTAGTAGATGCCCTTTGTAACCTTCAGACAAAGCCAAGGTATCAGTATTGCTACAATTATTACAATAATACTTAGCTACCTCCTGGCAAGAAACCATAAGCTATTCCTTTAATATAAGGTATTTTTGCATAGTAGCTTTAAACAGAGCTTAAGCTTGATTATGTGGTGGCTATTTAGTTGTAGCATTAACATTGTTGAAAGAACTGTCTCTTTGCAATTTAGTGAAACGCCAAATAAACTACATGGTGATTCTACAAACAGCCTTGACAATAGTAATAGACCCAGTTTCTTCTGTTTATTAGTCCTGACCTTCTGTTCTGATCTTAAATGTTTAGAATGTGAGGTGTTATGATCCTGCTCTGATGAGGAAGCAGACAAGTGAGAAAGGAATGAAGAGGAGAAAAATGTGGAAGACATAATAAAAGGGCAGATGGAGGTTGCTGTAGGAGGGCTGCAGATTGCCTGCTCAGGCTTCAGTTCTTGATTGCAGCTCGTTTTGTTACATAAGTGAAGTCTGCTTCCAACCACTCACTTTCTGAGGACACAGTGATTGGATAGATAGAAAATGCTATTTCTGTCCGCCATAAAAGTGGTGGCATTCCTCATTATATACTAACTTCTATCTTTATAACTCCTCCTGTGCTCCCATCAAATCAGGATGGGAATCACTAATTATAAGTCCTACGGATGGATCTCTACCAGTGTTCCTGGAAAGCAAACTGTCATCAGACTCTTCTTCTCCTTTGACTAAGCGGTTCAGAAAATGGATGGATGGATGTATATTTTATTAAGACAACTAACATGAGTTTTAAGTATGAATAAAAGGGAACATCTGATGGGATCAACTATGCTAAATTGATCCATTAATTGACAGTAGGAGCTGTTATGCCAAGAATTTAGGTGTTTTCCCCAAAGGCAGGAGGCCAAGGAAAAGAGCTAATTGGAAATTCCTTTGCTGAGTATCAAAGAGAAGGAGAAGAAGAAGAAGAAGAAGAAGAAGAAGACTGACCTGATTCTTGTTATAAGCACATCCCAGGCTTGTTCACTGTACAAACAATCCCTGTAATGGTCTGGAGGATATTGGTATTTGTTGGACTGAATGCTGTTAAGATGGAAAATCAAAGAGGTACTGGTGGTGCAGGAAAGATCACAGAGCTAGTGTGTGAAGACTGACATAAAAAAGGGGTGTCGGTGTTGTGATGACTACATTCAGATGTGCATTTTATAAGCCCATTTACTGGCTCCTCTAGAATGAGAACTAGCATGTCATGCTAATTTGTGTTCATACATATTATGCATACATTTAGCTGTCATGTATAGCTAAATGTATAGCTGTAGGTAAGAACTATTAATTCTATAAGTTTTTTAGTGAAGTTTTATATTGTTCTGGACAAATAAATAAATACTTACTTTTGGCCACGTTTTAGTTTATAAAAGTATACTCGACTATACTACAAATAAACTTAATATATACTGTTAGCTCACTAGTGATGTAATAACTAATAATATAATAACATACTTCAGCAGATGATTAAAATATTATCTTAAAGTAAGCTTTATCTTCGATCTCACTTCTGAATAATTGCTTCCATTCAGCATGATTTCCTCCTTATTGATAGTCTGAAGCACAGCTGTGTCAATCTTCACAGGTATGCAATTGTGGAAGTAATTATTTTAAGTTACTCAGATGCAGTTCCTATTGACTGCTCACCCTTCTTACTAAAGGTTATAGGTTTATAACTTTATTTAGTTTAGCTATAATTTTACTGACCATACTTAGTCTCTTTAAAATGTAAAACACCATGTCAACAACAATTATTGATAAATTATGAATTTATTACCCTAATAGTTGTTTGTTTATAAAGTTAAACTACTGAAATGCACCCTGGGTAATCTTATATACTCAGTATACTCAAGTATAAGTACAAGTACAGGCCAAGTATACTTAAACTTTTCTATACACTTGTCACTTTAGAGCAAGTATACTTAAATAGTACTTTGTTAAGTATACTTCTGATAAGTATAGAAAAAGTAAATTGAAAGTATGCATTCTTATTTTTAGTTTAAAACAAGTATACTAAAAGTATACTGGAATATATTCATTTTTTGTGCGGGTATCTAAGTACGTTTGTGTGTTTGGAGTAAATTTAGCCTTTTTTCAGGAGGCTAACAAGTCTGAACTCTTGATTGTTGACTTTGGCCCATGAATTCTGATTTTCCTGGCTAATCAGATAGGAGTCCTCTGCTCTGGTCTCTGAAGATTAACACTGTGCACCAGGATAGCACCATAAAGATGTCTCAGCCCATGAGTGCATTACTTAATCTTCACTGTCTAAGCTCTGCTTAGAAACTAAGCAATATTTTTCTAAACAAAATTTGTACACAATGAATAAAGAATTGTAAACATCTGTGCTAAGATTTACTGACTTGTAATCTAAAAAGGGGTGGGAGGGTTTAAGCTCTAAAGCTGCTGACTTCTACATTTCTCATAATTAACTTGGAGAGACATTTTGATTAGATGTCTTAGCTCAAATATCCATGTTTTTTTTTGTTGTTTCTCTTCTTGCAAAGGTAAAGAAAGAATAATCCATCCTAGTATTTAAGGAATCAAGTTGATAACAGAGAGAGATTAATTAAATTCCAAGAGTTAAGTCCAAGGAGCCTTTTTCAAGTGCATCTTGAGTTAATTTTTTCACTGTAGGCACTGGTCTGAAATCTTGAGAGGAGCTCCTATGCATGGCTGATTGAAAGTCAAGTGATTCTTCCACTTGTGGATAATGACCCCAGTGGTGCTTGTTGGAACATTTATGAGTTGAGAAATCTGTCAGTTACCTGTGGATTTCATATATTGCTCACAATGTTTGGTCTTGACTCTACCCACAAGGAGATGTTCTTGAGTGACAGCTTGGTAACCAGCGATGCAATATGGCTAACCTTGTTTTTTAAGCCACTAATGCTCACCAACCCAGCTGGTTCTGGTAATATAATTAGAGGAATTGTGGGTCAGCACTCAATACTCTTTGTGATATACACATAATGCTAATGCTAATTTCTAGTCCTAAATTTATAGGAATAGCTACACTATAAATGTGATCAATGAAAAAAGTTGACATATTGATTTTGCACTCCTCCACTGTATGTGTACTGTGTTTCACTTAGCCAAGCAGAGGTGTAATTATTTCAGTATAACTATTACTACAACAACGTGTGTAGTGGGTGTATGGTAGTAAAACATGAAGCAGATGGTGGTGACTTCTGTAACAGTAAACACTGTAATATCATCATAGTTGTTATGTGATGTGAGACCTTTTGGATTATACAGCAAAAAAAAAGCATGTCTCTGTGGTGTGGTGCAGATTTGGTAATGATGTGTTGCTCTTACCTACTATGAAAGAGCTTTTTAAAAATATAAAAAATAGACACTGTACAAAATATTGCATTTTAGTTTTTTTACATATATATACTGTTACATATACAGTTACAGATTTATTGAAATTCTGATCATTTTGTAATATCATATCTTAAATAATTTGTGTGAAATGCCAACAATCAGTTCAATGCAGTTATTTCTTGCTGAATAATAAACTGCAAATAAATACTTTAATATATAGGTGATTAGGGCTAAAATCGATGTTTTATGGAAATGACAACAAAATGTTATGTTTTACTTTTAGTAATATTTTTAGTATTTCAGAAGTGAAAGGAGTCAAAGGTAGTAGTGTCCCTCAGAAGGTCAGACAGGCAATCATCAGACCTCCTTTACTGCTTGTCAAACAGCTAAAGGAGATGTTCACTGGTCCAGAGTACTCCCACACACAGCTGCTCCCAAATAATCAGACTGTGAGTGTCACCTCATATGTGCAGACTCATACAGTACATCCTTGGTTTTGATATTTTTGTATGTGCTTATGTTTGTCACTTGTGCATCTGTCACAGAGATGTATGTGTTACCTGTGCATTTGTGATTTGTGTTTGTGTGAGTGTGTGTGAGTGTGTGTGTGTGTGTGTGTGTGTGTGTGTGTGTGTGTGTGTGTGTATGTTCAGGCTTATTTGCCTGATCTCTTGGCACTA
>OMLM01018666.1:0-10824 GCA_900302695.1 Helostoma temminkii | reverse complement strand
AGCCAGAAAAGAGCCGATTTTAGCTTGTTGTACAGATGAAAGAAGGCAATCTTAGAGACATCTTTGATGTGATGCTCACAATACAGGAAGGGATCAAAAGTAACTCCTAGGTTTTTGGCAGTCAAACTCTGTGAAATCACAGAATTGTCAAGACTTAGGGTTAACTGATCAAACTGGTGACGGTGTTGGAGCAGCTAAAAACCAGTATTTCCTTTTTGTCCGAATTTAGGAGTTGAAAATTCTGTGACATTCAGCTTTTCAAAGCAACCAAGCAAGACTCTCAGAAAGACTCTAGTTTAGTAATCTCAGAAAGATCATCAGTCCTCACAGGGATGTACAGCTGTGTGTCATCTGCATAGCAGTGGTAATTAATTCCATGACTGCATATGATTTGGCCTATGGATGAAATATGAAGAGAAAAAAGAAGAGTCAAGTACTGAGCCCTGTGGTACTCCGTATTTTACATCAACACGTGCTGAAGTGGTACTTGATATGAGACAAACTGTGTTCTTTCAGATAAATAGGACTTTAGCCAAGTAAGAGCCAGACCAGACACACGAAATTTGTTCTCAAGTCGATCAAGAAGTATACCATGGTCTACAGTGTCAAAGGCTGCACTGAGATCCAGTAGAAGAAGAACAGTTGTGGAATTGGAATCCATATTTAACAAGAGATCGTTTACCACTATGGTAAATGCAGTTTCAGTGGAATGACAGCACTTGAATCCAGACTGGAAAGGTTCAAAAAGATTACTGTTAGATAAATTAGTTGTGAGCTGGTTAGCTACTACTACTATTAGAGGCTGGATTTAGTGAGTCCTGATCAAGGTGCATTTTTTTCAATAATGGTTTAACCATAGCAGCTTTAAAGCTTGTGAGGACGATGCCGGTTGAGAGTGATAAGTTGACGATATTCAGCATGGAGGGTTCTTGTACATTGCAGCCGGTAGAGGATCTAATGCGCAAGTTGTAGGTTTAGAAGCCATCACCAAATTCGAAAGTGATTCAAATGAAATGGTCTCAAACGTCATGAAAACAGAGAGAGACTGATCTGCTGTCCAACATAATGATCGACTTGTTCCACACGAGGAGATGATAAGCTGATTTTAAGCCCGATATCATCTATTTTACTGCCGAAAAAGTCAAGAAAGTCTTGAGCTGAAAAGTGTGAGGAATTAAGAGAAGGTTTCTTTTGCGTGAGTTTAGCAACCGTGTCAAAAAGAAATCTTGGATTATGTTTATTGTTGTTAATTAATTGAGAGTAATACGTAGCTTTTGCTCTAGACAAAGCGTGCCTGTAACTCAGAACTGAATCATGCCACTGAAGGTAAAGAGATTCAGACTTTGAAGTTCACCACTACTACTAGCCATCTTTACTCAGTTAATGTTGCACTACTGTACACAAACAACTTAAACACAAAAACCACTTAAAATATAACAAACTTAATTTAACTGATTCAGTGCTGAACAACAATCAAAGCTAACTTAATTAAACAAGGCACACTATCTTTAAATCATGTGTTGGTATGGTGGCTGTCCTAATACATGTATGTATACCAGAGTGTGTGTAATGGTGGCCGAGACCGCGCTTTAATCTTGGTGTGTGGAGGTGTGAAGGGATTCCAAAATGGCGGATGAGACTACGGGTGATCTCTCGCCCACCTCTGAGGTGTGATTAACAAAGAACAAAAGATGGTGTCTGAGACAGGCGCAATCTACAGGATGTGTGGGGGATGTGTGTATATTTTTTATGTTTTGGGATTTAGAGTGCTCCACACCCACACTCACTGGAGACAAAGTAAAGTTTGAGAGGTAATGGCAGAGGAAGACAGCAAACAGGAACAGGGGATTCTCAGCTGCACAATACGACAACACCAACAAATAAGAAATGAATCAACTCTTAGTTAACTCTAATTGGTAGTGTGGTTGGGCTATACAGCAACCTTTCTAGCTCTGTTGTCTCTGCATCAGACACGTTTTGTTTTGTTTTTTTACTGTTCTTAGAAGTGTAATAAAAAGGTTATATAAAAATATTTTTTTCACTTTCACCTCATCAGATCTTTTTAACATCGTCAGATCTAACAGTAGAAGTAGAAGAAAAAAAAGCTATATTATATAAAATATTTTCCTATCTTAATTCCAATCAAAAGATGTAGAAGTGTTCTTTACAACTACAAGCACAAAGCACAGACCACAAACATTGCTTCTCCCTCCTCCTCGTCCTGCTCCTCCTGCTCGGAGCTGTAGGACCCCTCTGTTGCTGGGAGGAACTCCTCCTCTGATCCCTCCTGATGTGTCTTTGCTGCTGCAAAGACTCTTACTCTGCTCAGAGGACTGCAAAACTGCAGCAACAGCCTCCTGGATTCTCATAAGTCTCTTCCACTTCACACTTTGCTGTCTTCTGACATACACACACACACAAACACAAACGCACAAACACATGCACACATCCACAAAATATCATACAATTAGCTTTTAAACTGACTGATATATTGAAAGTAAAACAAATTTACACATTTGGTACATAAGGTGCCCAGAGGGTTAACCTTAAATTAGTCTTCTCAACAGGTCAACTTTTACTTCTTCATGATTAATGTTCTGTGGATGGTGGTGACCATCATCCTCCAGAATTACAGCGTCACTTTCTCCATCAAGATCCCAGACATTTCCCTCCTCTTTAATAATTCAGAAAAAAGATCTTGAACCCATTGTTTTCATGTACATTCTGGGATTTGCTACATTTGTTCTCATCCAGTTCTTTGCCATTATGTACCACAGATGACCACCTAAATCAAATTTATTGTGCTTTCCTTTCATTGCTGTTTTGTCTTCATTCAGGGTCTACACTCTAAACCAGGGTCTAAACGCAGAGAATGAAAACCACAAAAAAAAGAGTACCAGCGAGGCAAAAAGGTATCTGCAACCAATGCACCAATTGTGCCACTACTCTTAGTTTTTACTATAATAATAATAATAATAATAATAATACTAGTAGCAGTATTATTCACACTAGTAGCTAGAATTAATTTTATTGATACATTTACTACTAGGCTATTTATACTATCACTGTTTGTAGTAGTAGTTTTGTACAATTTGTACACTTGTGACAACTTGCAATGGGACAAGACCTACTATCATCTATTTGTATTGTTTGTTTATTGCAAATATTAATAGAAATAAATGGCACAAAGATTGAGTGATTGGACATGTCAAACTATCAATGGACAATCTTACTACTTCCAAATTAGTGTCTCCAGCTTTTTAATGTCAATATCAGAGACTGCAAAGATTATAGTTTTCGTCGGAAAAGCTTTTTGGGCGGCATGGTGGTGCAGTGGTTAGCACTGTTGCCTCACAGCAAGAAGGTCCTGGGTGGAGTTTGCATGTTCTCCTCGTGTTTGCATGGGTTCTCTCTGGGCACTCCGACTTCCCCCCACAGTCCAAAGACATGCAGTCAGGTTAAATAGAGACTCCAAATTGCCTGTAGGTGTGAGTGAGAGTGTGAATGGTTGTCTTCGTCTATATGTGGCCCTGTGATGGACTGGTGACCTGTCCAGGGTGTACCACGCCTCTTGGCCTTATAATGGTTGGGATACGCACACAAATACAGAGACTAAGCGGTTCAGAAAATAGATGGATGAAAAATCAGCTTTTCATAAACAGAAAGTTAATAGGACAGGACATAGATTTACCAATTATACATTCTCCTAACTGTTCTTTACATCTGCAAATGAAGAGTTTATGCCAACTAAAGTCCATTAAATTTCATATAAAGCAGGGGAGTTGCTAGACATAAAGCTTTACTAAGGCACAGCCCCCCTATCTTGGCCCTAGCCAGACCGCCTTTGTCCCGCCCAGTACACTTCAACAACTTAGAAAGGTAAAAATAGTAATCTTAATGAAAATATTAATTTAATTTAACCTTTAACATGAAAAGGCATGGGCGGCATGGTGGTGCAGCGGTTAGCACTGTCGCCTCACAGCAAGAAGGTCCTGGGTTTGATTCCCGGGGTCGGCCAGGGTCTTTCTGTGTGGAGTTTGCATGTTCCCCCCGTGTTTGCGTGGGTTCTCTCCGGGCACTCCCCTGTGGGGACTAAGCAGTTCAGAAGATGAATGAAAAGGCATAGGCTGTACATCAGATTCAGAAACAGTTTAGGGGGAGGGGAGCGACTGAAAGAGTATATGCCTGGGGAGAGAGGGATCAGATGCAATCCTGGCTGCAAGTCTTTGGGTCCTGGAGACATACAAGTCCTAGAATCCTGCAGCCAATCCCCTTTTCAGCAGAGTGTATGACGCACTGCAGCTTGGCCTTGTCTCCTGGGTTCTTGTTAAAACAATATTTTAATATGCTTTGTTGAGCTGTGACAAGCTTGCTCAGAACTGACAAAAATTACAGTAATAAATTATTATAAACAATGTTTAACATTTTGTACCAAAGAAGGCAGGTGCATTATTTTAACATAAAGATATGATACAAATGCAAGAGCTATTGTTGTGCTGAGCCTAGATCAGCATTCATTGTTATTCTTTGAAGTGAGCCATATCATACAAAATGCAATGTGACAAATCTTGTCATTCTGATTATACAGGTATGTGCTAGTAACTGATAATGAAAGTCAAGAACATTTATTTGCTTTGGAACCAGTGGGGACAAGATTCCAAACGCAACTTTCTGCTATTGTTGTTAGACTAGAAAATATATTCCAGGTGTGGTGGCATTAATATGTACCAATGCCAATTGTCCATCTCATCCCAGGTTGATGCAGTCTCCAGTGTAGAATCTAACTCCATTTCTCAAGGGGAGGGCTCAATGAGACACTGAGAATGAGGATAAGGACTACTTTGAAGATGATTTTTTTTTGGAAGCAATGTTGTAGGCCTAAGCTGGCATGTCTTTAAAATGTCTTTCAACATTTTTAGCACTATTAAATACAGTATGTATGTAAAATGAAAGCAAACACCAGGTCAGTAAATGCAACACTGATAATGGTATTTATGAAGGATCTTTTATGTGTATATTATGTTACAGTGTAAATTATTTTCTGTGACTTTGTTTCTGTGTCCAGTGCACTGAAATATAAAGATGAATGGAAGAATATTTTGTAATAGTACAAAAGAGTCACAGAGAAACTAATTAACACATTTTAGAGTGAAAAAGGTCAAGAAAATCTGACTGGATTTTTGGCAGGTCATCACACTGTCACAGTCTCTGGTTTCTCCTGCCTGTCTGCCATGTTTCACTCCATATATGGTTCACTTCCTGTTCTCTTCCTTCCTGCTCAGTTTGCCACTAATTTATTCGATTGCACTATTTTGTTCGTTTTCTCCTCTTATAAGCAGGTCTGTCAGTCTCCTACCCCCATCAGATAGTACACTGACGAACCTCAGATTACAACTATCCAGCGTTATATTCTGATATACCTAAAACTCACAGCACCTTATCTGCTCTTGCCTGATCATTCCTCCACTTCAGTGCATATGTTCCAGTCTGCTTACCTGGTATTCAGTTCCTCTCCACCTGCAACATTCCTCTGGCCGAAAGTCTCTCCTGTATCCATTGTGAGTACCTTCCATTTAACATTCAATAGTCTCACCAGTTCAGTATTCCCACTAATCTCAGTCTCCCATCATAGGACTCAAAACCCCAAGACCTTTCCTTCGGCTTTGGCTTCCACACCAGCTTCAGTCACTTAGACTTGTCAAACAATAAAATCTCTTTTAAGCCTATAGTGCTCTGGAGTCATTCTGGTAAATATGGAGTCACAAGCTCATTCCATGACAGAACTATCTGGCCAACAAATTGACTCTGACAGGAGTGGAGGCCGATTTGATTCACATACCCGTGCTATTCAGGCGTTAGCCAATTAGTTCAGAAAGCCTCGTGATGTGCAGAATCAGCCCTTGCCATCTTCTCCTTTTGTTCAGATGATCTCAAAATAACCCTCCGTAAGTAAACAAGAACATTAATCAGGACCTTTTTTCACTTAGCGGGCTATTTAATTTCTATTCTAGTCTTCCGCTTTCAAAAGTTGTATTTGTGATTTCCCTTTAGACTGGATGTGGCCGAACCTGCCTACCTCATACTCTGCATTGACTTTCAGGATCTGATTCTGATTACGGTCAAAAACAGGTACCCGCTTCACCACAAAAAACCACAGCATAAAGCTGACACTACCTAACTAACTTGTAAACAGGGTAAAACAAAGAAAACCTCAGCTAAACGCTGGAACGAACTAACGAGGAAACAAAAAATCACAGCCAAAATGCTGGAACTAACAATATGAATAAAGAGTAAACTAGAAAACAGAAACAAACAAGCTGACTATTCTATGAACTTACAGCCGTTATGAACAAGCTAAAGGTTGGGAAAAGGGTGAGTGACAGGAACAGATAAATGGATTTCATACGCCACCATTGCTTATTATTAACTTTGTGTCCTCTCTCCTGTACTTGCTGCTCTCTCACTCTCTCTCTCTCTCTCCTGCAGGTATCATCTGACCTGAAGCTGTGTGCTCCCAGTCTACAGTTGCTGGCCAGTCCTACCTGCCAAGTATTTTGTTGTTGCTATTACTTCGTGACCTGTTTTTCTTTTCTCTCTTTCTTTTCACTCACCCGAACCGGTCAAGGCCGATGGCCACCCACCCTGAACCTGGTTTTGCTGGAGGTTTCTTCCTTTCTTAAAAAGGGAGTTTTTCCTCTCCACTGTTGCCTAGTGCTTGCTGAAGAGGGATTTGTTGGGTTTTCCTTATTATTTAGTTGTATTGTAGGGTCTTAAACCTTACACTGTAAAGTGCCTTAAGATGACTTTTGTTATAATTTGGCGCTATATAAATAAACTTGAATTGAACATTGATGAGAAACAAGGCAGACATATGACACACTAGCAAAGTAACTGAAACAGAACTAACCTAAATACAAACACATTGATAATGAAAACACAAAACACCTTTTAAACACACACACCTGAAACTATTCAGACCAGCCGAGACATGCCCCTGGAAGCGAGAGAAAAGACAAGACATAGCAAACAAAAATACAAAGGCTTCCGGGGACACTGCCTTAGCTGGTTGGAGGGGGGAACTGTAACAGTTTCTGCCATCATTTACATGCTCTGTTCCTATAATCAGCTCCACTTCCTTCTTTACAATAAAACCCTTTAAAAATCTTACTCATCTTGTATGACTGCTCCTCCCCCTTTTGGCTACACACGCAGTTCAATGACTTTAATGCAGTCAGACAGTGTGACATTACCTTAAATGCTCAGGTGCATTTAAGGTAGGTGTCAGTCACAGCGCATCCATTTGCCATCGACATCATTGAGAACGACATGATATAATGAAGTAAGTACACAGTTTTTAGTATATAATTACTATATATATTTAGTAGGAGGAATTACCTTTCAGACACTTACCTATAACTACATTATATCTATATTTTATATATTTGTTTAGTTTATCCTCTGCCTCATTTAGTGACAATGATATTTGTAATACATGTAAGGTATTTGCAGTTCCAGAGGAGGTTGATAGAGTTAGAAAGTCGGCTTCGCACTGTGGAGAACTCCTGGCTAAAGATACTAACTCACTCTAACATACCAAGTCAAAAACCAGTTGTGTTTGCTTCCTGGGTCCATAGACTACATGACACCAACCTGTTATCCAGACATGCATTCTTTTGCACATGCCTCACACTTTCTATTCCATTGTGGCACCTCATTGGTGTGAACATTTTCTGGCCTGACTTAGAAGCTGAAAGGCTTCCCCATTAATACCTGGATATTTAACAAAATAAGCTAAACATTTAAGCTTTGGTACAGCTTGTTTACTCTGAATGCACCAATACTCCAGCTTGCTCAGGATCGCAGTGACTGTCTGTGTGGTTGGAGACTACGTTCCTGTCTAAAATGGATTGATAGAACGTGACTCTCATCTCACACAATGAGACACAAGTTATAGTCATCACTATTGGGGTCCAGCTGATCTCCTCTGCACTCTGCCACTGGTTTGCATTGACAGCCTGCAAGATGCACGCTCTGAGACAATGTTTTATCATTCCTCTGTACCTGGCCTCTCTTGCTGTTATGGCTTTATTCGTCATCCCTGTCATTGTTTACTATCTGGACTACAAAGGAAGTCAGAGTGAGACTGGAATCATCAACTTCAATGCCTACTGTGAGGGCTTTTTAGACAACAAAACTCAAAGTCTTCCTGGTTGTGTGTTCCCACAACTAATTCTGCATAGTACATTTATTTAGTAATTTGGCACGATATGTTACAATGAAACACTAAGATAGGTTAGTAGAGAGTTATGGATTTCTAAATTAAGCTCACCAGCCTGTGCACATATCTGTCAACCACAGTGCTCAGGTGTCTCTGACTGCTTTTCTGCAGCACCACACCCTCTGGCTACACACCCAGTTCAACGACTTCAATGCAGTCAGACAGTGTAACGTTGCCTTAAATGCTCAGTGCATTTAAGGTAGGTGTCAGTCACAGCACATCCACTTGTCATCGCCATCATGGAGAAAGACAGAGATATAATGAAGTAAGTACGCAGTTTATATTATATAATTGCTATATATATTTAGTAGGAGGAATTACCTTTCAGACACTTCCAATAACTACAACAACACCACAACTACAACTCCTGGCTAAAGATAGGCGTAAATACAGGAAGATTATAATCCACGCAGGAGGCAATGACGCCCGACTACGCTAATCGGATAAAATTATGGAGAATCGGTGTGTGATTATGCCAAAAGCATGTCGTACTCCATAGTGTTCTATGGCCCCCTTCCCAATCTGACCAGCAATGACTTGTTTTGCCGCATGTCATCATTTAACCGCTGGCTGTCTTGGTGGTGTCCTGCTAACAACGTGGGCTATTTTGATAATTGGAAAAGTTTTGGGGGAAAACCTGGGCTGATTAGAAGAGACGGCATCCATCCGACTTTCAGGGGTGCCTCTCTATTATCTAGAAATATGGCTGATTCTATTAGACACCCTAAACCCTGACAATCCAGAGTGGAGCCCAGGATGCAGAGACCCAGTCTTACACTCCTCTCTGCAGCCTTCCTTCCAGCTGTCACCCTCCATAACCATGTAAACCCTATAGAGACTGTGTCTGCTCCCAGACCACCTAAATTATATAAACAAATGATCACCAGAAGAGTGGTTCATAAAAAATTACTTTACCTCTTACTGAACAAAATAAAAACAAAACAATAACATTTAGACTATTAAATATCAGATCTCTATCATCTTAATCCTTGTTAGTAAATGACTTGATAAATGATCATCACACTGATTTATTCTGTCTCACAGAAACCTGGCTGCAGCAGGATGGATATGTTAGTCCGAATGAGTCAACCCCCCCCCAAGTCATATTAACTATCATGTTTCTAGAAGCATGGGACAGGGTGAAGGAGTAGCAGCAATATACTACTCAGGTTTATTAATCAACCCTAGACCTAAACATAAATATCGCTCATTTGAAAGTCTTTTGCTTAGGATCTCACATCCCATCTGGAAAAGTTGAAAAACCAGTTGTGTCCCTCCTGTCCCTTACTCGGAATTTGTAACTGAATTTTCTGACTTTCTGTCTGATTTAGTTATTATTATTATTATTAGATAAAGTCATTATAGTGGGCGACTTTAATATCCATGTAGATGTTGACAGTAACTCTCTCAGCACTGCCTTTAAATCATTATTAGATTCAAATGGTTTCACCCAAAATGTAAATAAACCCACTCACCATCTTAATACCCCTACCCTCGACCCTATTATGACTTATGGCATTGAAATTAAAAATTTCATAGTATTTCCCCAATTATCTGACCATTTTTAACAACATTTGAATTTACTATTATTGACTTCACAGTGCCGTGGAAGAAATTCCACTACAGTAGATGTCTATCTGAAAAAGCCTTTACCAAATTCAGGGATATAATTCCATCTTCTATTACTTTAGTGCCATGTACCACTGCAGAGGAGAGCAGCTTTCTGAACTTTACTCCATTACAAGTCGATTATTTTGTAGATAATGCTGCAGCTTAACAGTACTTGATACTGTCACCCCTCTGAAAAAGAAGGTAGTGAATCAGAAGAGGTTAGCTCCATGGTATAATTTACAAATCCACAGTTTAAAACAGACATCGCAAAAGTTGGAAAGGAGATGGCATTCCACTAATTCAGATAAATCTTTTTTTGATAACGCTTATAGTCAGAGTTGGTTCAGGTGACTCTGAACCATCTCTTAGTTATGCTGCTATAGATTAAGACTGCTGGTGGACCTCCCTTGACACACGGAGCTCCTCCTCTATCTACTCATACATCACCATTGTTTAATATTAACTTTGTGACTTCTCTCTTTCGTAGTTGTGCTTCTCTCTCTCAAACTTGAATTGAATTGAATTAAACCAATAAAATAAAATAAAAAGTTGTATGAAGAGCGATTTAAAAGGTAATGGGACATGGAAGACGAGTTTGTCACTCAGCTCTGCAGCGTCCAGGTGTGACGTCACTTCCTTTCTCTACATGCCACATCCAAAAGCGTTATGGAAAACTGTAACTATCAGAAAAACTCAACTTTATCATGTCAAATATTATATAAAAGCATGTGTACACTCTTAAAAGTGTAAAGCACAATATGTTGGAACCAAAGCAATTTTATATTCATTATGTATATTTTCATTATATATATTTATATAAAATTGTACTTGGCAAGCAGAATAACATTTGTATACACACATTGGAAGCACCTCTAGACAGGCCACAGCTTCCTGAATGAACTTGACCTGTAATAAATTAGAATGATATGTGTATA
>OMLM01018664.1:0-11636 GCA_900302695.1 Helostoma temminkii | reverse complement strand
AAACATGAGAGAGCAGCAGTAGCAGTAGAGTTGGGGTTAGGTGGGATAGGCAGTGTTGAACAGGTGGGTTTTGAGTCTAGATTTGAAGTGAGGGAGAGAATCAATGTTTCGAATGTCAGGTGGTAAAGCATTCATACATTTAAACCTGCTAGAGAAATGAGAATAGTAAGCAAAGTTTAGTATGCAAAGCTTCCCTCCAGCCATTTCAAACCGGACCTGAAACGACCTGTGTGTGTGGTGTGGTGTATTTGACTTCATACATCACAAAGAAAGGGTTTGGCCAATCAGAGTACCTTAAAACATTCTGGATTCAAATATGGACATTGTTAATTAATCTGCTGAAATGAGAAAAATTGTGCAGGCCTCCTCAAAAGAAGAGACATCAGTGCTCAGGAGTGTTTGACCCGAGCATGTGGGATTAACATGAAGAAGTGTTTTTATACAGACAGATGACAATGCAGTGAAAATGAGTCACCATGTCACAACTAAAGGAGCAAAAGTTTCTATCATTAGGTTCCACTGTGCATCAGGGGAAAAGGATCCTGAGCAATTTCATGGAATTTAATTAAAACTATATCTCCCTGAGCTGAGACATTATTTACTCACATATGAGTCCTTCTATAACAGTGGCTGGGTACAGCTGTCAGGTTCTGACCGTGCTGAGAGTGTCAAGGAAATTGTCAAAGAAACTAGGGACAAATATGAGAATAACAGTGAGGTGACTGGGGTTTGCCGTTGAGGAGTATAAACAGAACAAAGGTGTAATTGATGAATGGTGCAATCTGGCACTTAAATCTGACGTAGTGAGATTGGAGTGCATTAAAGAACTGCGAAATGGTGTGTTGTAACAAATATGTCTGAGCACATGTTTAAAAGATTTCAAATAATTTAATCAAAAATAGCAGCATAAAAATGAGAAACAATGGGGGTATCCTCTGTGCAGCCAAAGTACACCATCTTGTCAGGCTGCCCCAGTCTCAATTAGGCTGTGAGGAAGGAAGGGTGGACCAGAGACTCACCATTTTAAATGTTGTTGTCAACTTAGTGTATTTAACTTCATGCACAGGTCATCTGTGATCACATATTTCCTCTACCTCATACAGTACTTTGAGGATCAGTTCACAACAAGACATTGTGCTACAGACTCGACACTGCAGCATCAACTTAACTGTCAATAAAGCTTCATCTGGATCACAGAGGGATGTTGATCACCAGTTCTATTCTTCAAAGAAGAGAATGAGACAACTCCTTGGCCACCTATTCCTACCTGCTCTGGGACAACCAAAACAAGATGCTATTGCATCTGACCTAATGATATACAACAGAAGACCCATGCTTCTCTTTGAATTTAAAATATTCAATGCTTTCAATTTAATAAATTAATTAAATTAACTCATCTAGACATGTTGTTTTAATGACAATTTGGTTGTTCTTTGATATCTTTTAAATTACAGGGAAAGCAGTGTTACTCACATGTTACTACTGTGTTACAGTCTTACTACATGTTATTACTCACAAGTTTTCCGTTCATGTCTTCTACTGTGATCCTGCCACATCACAATAGAGATAATTATGACTGCACAGTCTTCCAACTTTCTATTCAGTAGAGCTACTGCTGATCATTTGGCAAGTGACCAGCCAGGCCAGTGAGCTGCAGATCATTCTTCAGTCATCATCTTCAGAGTGACCCTGAACTTTAACGGTATAAGTTTGAATATTTTCCTTACTTCATGCAAAAACCCAGAATAACAACATTGTTAGTATTTACCACACATTCACAGTACAAAAACAATGTTTTTTGCAAAGTGTGTTGAGACTCTGCTGCACTATCTCACTATTCTTTCTCCTTGATAGAAGATCTGTGTCCTCTTTGATGACACCTTTGCCTCTCCACAGACTACAGAGTGCCCTGAATAAGGTGACATGGATCAGAGGTAGGGTCTCTATTGGAGAGGGATGTGAAAACAACAGGGAGGCTCTGCAGGAGGGACTATGTGAGTAGCCACACAGGCACGCATTTGGGTGGAAAAGGTATGGCTGTGCATTTGGTTTTTCTAAAAGGTCTACAGAGGGCTGACAGAAATGCACTGTATATATGAAACTACAGTATAGAAATGAAGGAAATCCATCATGGAAACCAGAGATGGAGGACCTTGATGTCCTCAGGGGGATAGTTTTTGTGGCCAACACCACGGTTCAGGACTGACATGCCCAAAGATCACCAAAGAGGGGCGGAGAGGAGTAGCTGGCATTGATGCCCAAACACCAACTACTTCCCAGGGTCATTTGCAGCATGACTGTTACACCACTGAAATTGATGCCGGCCATGTGGCATTTGCAGCCTAGCAGACTATGGGGCAGATTGGAGCCTTATTCTCCCAGGAGGAAAACGTTTTTGCTCAACATGAGGGGAAAGAATGGAGTCATCCAATGAGGAAATGATAACTAATTGCACAGCAGATTGTATGACAACAAACGCACGGCAATGGCACAATAAAGTACAGTGGTGAAAGGACAGAATGACTAGGGAGTGACTTACAATTCTGCTCAAATGTGTGCCTTGAAGGGATCAACAGTAAAAATACACTGCACCTATACATACCCATCCACAATAAATGATCAAGCCACCAAAGTTCAGAAAACATACTGGTTCACTAAACTGATTAACAAAGCAGTGGATATGAAAACAGAGTCACACTATTCAGGTTGTGTGCAGTATAGTTGTAAAAACAACAGCTGTACTCTGACAATGAGAGATCTGAGACAAGTTGACTTAGAGGAGTACCATTTCAGGTTCATAACAAACCAACAGGGTGGCACCTTTTATGGGTCTCCTGGAGTCACTTTGTCTGTCACATGTAGTATTGTCATTCAAAGATAAGTTTATGTAATTGCAAATAGTTCATCTTGAACATGTACTTATTTTTTCATTCATACATGAACACAGTTTCTGTTCTTTATACATACATTCAGATCTCCATGTGCAGGAGCTCAGATCAGAAATCCACCAGGAGTATACAAGGGCAGAGTTGAAATGTCAAAGCTGTTGTTTACTTAATAATCCCACCTTCATGTGGTACAAGAACGGGCAGGAAATTTGAAAATTTCATCTTCTCATGCAGATAACTTTTATCCCTCAGACAACATTTCCTGTGCTATTAAAGGCATGAGAGGTTCCCCTCTCCTTCAGTGTGTGAGTTTACTTTACTTCTACTGACATTAATGGAGTGTAAAAGTTGGATACAAGGTCAAAGAACAGCATGTTGTTTTTAACACAGGCCAAGATCTAACATTTGTATGATTGATTGACCATTTAAAATATATTGCATACTGAAATTATTTTTTTATTTCCTCAGGATCCTTCAAATCCCTCTGTGTCAGTGAGTCCCTCTGGTGAGATAGTGGAGGGTAGTTCAGTGACTCTGACCTGTAGCAGTGATGCTAACCCAGCAGCTAAACACACCTGGTACAAAGTTGTAAACTCACATCATAAATTAATTTATGAAGAACCACGGCTTGTCTTAAGCTCCATCAAGACATTTGATTCTGGAGATTATTACTGTACAGCTGTAAACATACTGACGATGAAGCAGTCTGAAAACAAAATGATTAATGTGAGTAAGTAAACCACAGCCAGTTATAAAGCATCATTCAAATAATGACAGCTTTTAAACCTTTAACAAGGGATTTGTTTTGCAGAGCAATCACACTTCTCCTTACTTTGCCATAGTATAATCAGTTTTTAAGCAGTTTCATCTGTCTGCTTACTTGTTGTAAGATTATGCATCTGTCGCAGCCATGGGGCGGTTGACACTATGCTCTAGCTGTTATTCCTGTGTGGGACAGGGACAGGGCTTCACCTTAATGTGTGAAGTGTTTTCATTCCCTGTGATCTTGTTCACTCGTATCACAAACAACAGAAATAAAACATGGAAATGTGAAGTAAAGGTCTACACTGAGAATGTTGCGCAGGGTTATCGGTCGACAGCCTGTGTAGGTTCAGTAATATAATGCACTTGCGTTGTGTTTTCTACGGTGGGTTGAACGAATCAGCCAAGCTGGTTTCAAATGTGCACAGGTGTCACTGAGTTTGGAAACTGTACACAAGAGAAGGGGCAAGAGGACAAACATGGAAGTGGGAGAAAAACAAACGCTCACTGGTAGTGGAGAAGCAGATGCCAGTATGTATGCTAAAGAATGCCACAGTGACACATCCCTAAGGTCTTGCTGTGTTCTCTAAAGTGGTAAAGAGAATTTAAATGGATTCTTCACTCAGACAGCCAAGTTTCAAATGCTAACAGGGTGTTGACATGAAAAGAAAATAAATATCAAGGATTAAAAAAATAAATTGACAGACCAACAATGGCTGGTGGACAAACTGTAAGACCATATACATTTATTGCTGTCCTACATTCAGTCTAAACCAGTTACACAGATAACAGGGGGACTTTTATGTATAACGGATTCACAATGTCGCTGTGTCTTTACTTCCTGTTTGCCTCATCTGCTGTGTGCTGCTTGACGCTTCCCTCAAAAATAGACTGGGCATGTTTAGAACTTAGTACAACATGGAAGTTGCACAGGATATACATGGATATAAGTCGGACCTAATTACATAACAGACGCATAGCGAAATGTGAACTAAACCACATCGTACATTTCTTATCAGACAAAGCCAACGCAGGTGTTTTGAACCTCTGCATCAAGTATATCATTTGTTGGTAGATGATAAATGCACTTGATACAGTTTGTTAAATCATTAGACTGTGCTTTTTATGTTTGAAATGCCTAAATTTTTTCACAAAATACAAATGCAAAAATGTGCCACGTTTCACTGTTGTAGCGGTAAAGCTTCAGTATTGCACATATAGACTTCATTATTCTGGGTACTCCCTCTTCTGTTTGTTTCAAACAGCTCACTTTAAAAAAGACACAAAGGTTCTCTTTTACCACTAATAACATCGGGTCATGCTTTGTTTTATTTTGCAGCATATGGGGAGATAGTTTTCTCTTTGGAGGTGGCTAATTTAATTACACCCTGGACAAGTCGCCAGTCTATCGCAGGGCCACATGTAGACAAAGACAACCATTCTCTGACTCTAACCACTGCACCACCGTGCCACCCCTTAGAGTATTCATATTTTCATAAACTAATAAAATAAATGCTACAAATATCATCTTCAGAAAACAATGTATACAGATGCAGACAGATGTTGGATACACTGGCCACCATTTCAGTGACTTTTCAATTCGGCCCCATCTCCTGGCGACATTCAGTCATGGCCAAAAATATCCCTTATATAATATACCCTTGCAATTCTCAGAAAATTGTTCCAATTGCAAATGTTTTTATTGTTTTTGTTTGCACTGGGACAACACAAAAACACTGAAGAAAAGTCAAACTCAAAAATGGACTCGGCAAACTTATTGGCACAAATTCTAAGATTATAATTTATTTATTTTTTTTGCTTTTCAAGCATGTGATGCTCCTGTAATTTGTATTCCGACACACCTGTGGCAAGTAACAGGTGTAAGCAATTTAGTGATTGAACTTACAACCACTTAAAATGGAGAAGAATTGCCTGAACCTTTGTGTTGTGTGTCACACTGAGCATGGAGAAAAGAAAGAAGTTTAAAGAGTTGTATGTGGATATGAGAGAAACAATTGTCGAAAAACATGGACAATCTCAAGGCTACAAATCCATATCCAGAGATCTCAATGTTCCTGTGTCCACTATGTACAACATCCTCAAGAGGTTTACAGCCCTCGGCACTGTAGCTGACCTTCCTGGATGTGGACTTGATTAACCTTCAAACAAATTAAAGGTGATCTGCAGACACAAAGTACAACAGTGTCAGCTTGTACTATCTGTTGCCATCTGAATGAAAGGGAAGCTATAGTAGGAGACCCAGGAGGACACCACTGCTGACACAAAGGCAAAAAAAAGCAAGACTGGAATTTGCCAAACTTATTTGTGAAAACCACAATCCTTCTGGGAGAACATACTGTGGACAGATGAGACAAAAGTAGAAATTTTAGGATATCATGGCACCATTTACAGAAAAAGAAGGAAGGCCTTCAAAGAAAGGAACACAGTCCCTACAGTCAAACATAGTTGAGGTTCAAGATGGTTTGGGGTTGCTTTGCTGCTTCTGGCCTTGGATGTCTTGACTGTGTGAATGGTATCATGAGATCTGATGATTACTAAAGAATTTTGAAGCACAATGTAGTGGCCAGTGTCAGAAAGCTGTGTCTCCAGCAGAGGTCATGGGTCTTCCAGCAGGGCAATGACTCGAAAGTCATTTCAAAAAGCATTCGGAAATGGTTACAAATGTTGGAGAGTTCTGAAATGGCCAGCAATGAGTCCAGATCTGATCCCAATATTTTTGTCCAGTGCATTTTTGGGGGCTGTGTGAAATTGTATCGGATTTGACTGTTCTTTGCTGTTTTTTTGTGTTATTCCAATGCAAACAAAAAAAAAAAAAAAACATGTCAGTACCAAAACATTTGCAACTGCAATGATTTTCTGAGAGAAGGGTTTGCACTTTGTGACTCTATTTTTGGCCATGACTGTATATTTTATATGCTGCTAGCAGGTGGCCTGCAGGCCCAAACAAAGGCTACTCTGGACTTTCTTGCTAAGCATCCAGCACTGCTGGACTTATTTCAGGGACTGTTGCAGTTCTGGAACATTAGTGTACCCTTGCCTTGGAGCAGGAAATTGTTTCCTGAATGCTGCAGTGTACTCCTGGCTAATGTTATGATTATTCCCTCCTTTAGCAAGACTGTAGTTCCTCTAAATATCTTTCTAAATTTGAGAAAAAGAATACACAGAAACAGGTGTGAAGGGCGTTGCCACAATGATGGATACCCATAATCCTGTGGATTTTAGGACATATTATACACTGGAAGTGGAAAACCCTGGAAGGCACTAACCTCTCTATGTTAGTTGATTAAGTTGCTTCTGTGTCACTGATCATTGAAACATTTTATTTTTCTTTGCCTGCTCTGCATAACAAGAACTAGTGACTCTTACACAGTGAATGGACAGATGTTTTCAGTGACTTGTCATTTGGGCGCCACCTGCTGGCAACACATTTTGTGTGCTGAGGGAAGCTACAAAGGCAGTGCTATTCAGCCTGGATTTTCTTGCCAAACATGAAGCACTGATGAACTGAGTTTTGCTGTTGGGGGACTGATGTTACACCACTTATCCATTCTCCTGCAGTTGACAGAGCCCATGTGCTATTTAGAGAACTCTCTGCTACCTGGATGTGTCATCTCTAACAGCAAAGCAAAGTCTTTTGTCACAGCTGCTACAGACATTAATTGAAGTTTCAGGGCATCTGTAAAGAACACAGGCAGAGGCACATTGGTTAAACACTGCATTGGGATGGGTAATTATCCCCCCATTGAACAGCATGCCTACTGAGCCTGTGAACGTGCCTATGCCTGCCAGACCCTCACATAGGCACAGAAGATGTGATTCACTTTTGACAGAGAGCTATAGGCCATAGTGTGTATCTAAACACTATGTGGGCCTGTCTAAAGTTACCATTATAACAGACCATCAGAAAAGCTCTGGTACTCAGGCATCTGGCTCTGGATAAGGCTAGGGATATACCTGCTGTAGGCCAATGCTTGTTTATAGTTTGCGCCATTGCTAATGTTTGATGTGTGCAGAAGTGAAGTTCCAAACCTACACTGCCAAAGTTAAGACGCCAGAAGCTCAGTTACATCAATAACACCATCTTAGTTTCTTCCTCCTGTATTTCGCACCAACCTATATGGTCACAGAGTGAACACAGAAAACAGGAGGAGATAGGCTGCTATTCTCCATTCATAAATAAATGGTTGATTATAGTTTAAAAATAAACTTTTTTTATGCTGTTAAGAGAAACAACCTCATATTTAATCGTATAAAGTATCTGGAAGAAGTGATGATGGTTAATGATGGACTTATGTTTTATCTACTTTTAATGTTTTCTTTTTAATGGTAAAAACATTAGTGTGAGATGTCATGTGAGTCTCAGCTTGTTTCAACACTGTTATTTATACTGGTGTAAAGATGTTTTCAGTGTCAAATGATGCAACAAATTCCATGCATCTGTCATATCTGCTCTGCTGATCTGATATCTCACTTGTGTCTTTCTCTCTTCTATCTTCACACACTTTTTTTTATGCAATGGCAACCTGCAGTAAATGAGGTATTAGTCTTTCACCTGACATTAGTGCTGCAGGGGTTTCATTTTATTTTATATTTGCCAAAGGTTTAAAAAAATCAGACAAACTGGCTGCAACAATATCACTGGTTGCTGTTGCAGCCACTGTGTCAGTGCATTAAAGTGGCACAGTGTTAAAAAGCCCCTGCATCATGCATGTTGATGACAGAAAGGAGGAAGTCTGGTGTATTTCAACATCCAGACATTTGCTGCTTCGACTGCTTCTGGTGACAGGAAATTATCTTTAGAAACAACATTTGATGTGACTGATAAACTTCCTCTGTTTTTATAACTAATATATTTCAGTATCACTGAAGTCACACAGACAGATGAGAGGAGCAGCTATGAGTCCAACAACAGCAGCAAGTGGATTCTTCTTCTTCCTTCTCTCTGTGTCAGGTACTGTATATCTACATCTGAAAAGCATGGCACGGTGGTGCAGTGGTTAGCACTGCTGCCTCACAGCCTGGGTTCGATTCCCGGTGTTGGCCAGGGTCTTTCTGTGTGGAGCTTGCATGTGGGTTTGCGTGGGTTCTCTCCAGGCACTCCGGCTTCCTCCCACAGTCCAAAGACATGCAGTTAGGTTGGGGGCTCTAAATTGCCCATAGGTGTGAGTGTGAATGGTTGTGTTTGTCTATATGTGGCCCTGTGAAGGACTGGTGACTTGTCCAGGGTGTACCCCGCCTCTCGCCCCATGACAGCTGGGATAGGCTCCAGCACACCCGTGACCCCTGTGGGGGCTAAGCGGTATAGAAAATTGATGGATGTATTTGAAAAGAGAAAAGTGATAAAATGTAGGATTTGTAAATATACAAATGAAAGTCAGTTTTTTGGGCTTTATTCTGTGATTGAGTTTTAAACACTGGCTTCATGTCAAATATCTAAATCTCCAGTTCAGACTCTGACATTTGGTTGCTGACAGACTGAGAGGTCGACAGCTTTTTAGTTTGAAACTCATTACAGCCATTCAAAGCAACATCAGGAAGGCTTAAGGTCTGATGGATCCTACAACAATAAACACAGTTTGATTGTGTTTGTTCTTTTATGTCACCAGTGTTGGGGAGTCATGAACTGTGGAATTCAGCTTTAAAGTTACTATTTCTGCTTGGTGCAACACCTCTACCTGGACTCTGGTTACTAGAAGGCTGGTGCCCCACTCATACACACTGCTTACAAAGCCAACGCTGCTATTGCTGCACTTTCTCATGAATAGTTGGCTATTTTATGGTTGTGTTTTTTGTGTTTTTTGTTTTTTTGTTGTGTGAACAGTTCAAAACTTAATAAGCTCCATTTGATCATATTTCTACCACTTTTTCTAAGTAGCTTAACTAGATTTCCTCCTGGGGTAGAGACTTCCAGTGTGAAGTGGTTAGTAGCTTGCAAACTTCTGCTTTATCGACACATCAGTGCTGTGACTTTTTTTATACACAAGAAACAGCTGTGTGTCATTTTACTTTCCATTTTAAATTAAATTGCCTCAATATGTGAATGAGGCACAAGGAAGTAAACCAGTTGAAGACACACTGCAGTGAAGTGTTCCAAAGCAAAACCAGGAAGTAAAAGCAGGTAGCTATAACTTTGCTCCTTACCCCTCCTGTTTCTGTAACTCTGTCACTCACAACATATACCTCCAAGGCCAGTCTTCTCGCTACCATTACCTGCAGCAAATGCAGCACACACAAAGTCTGAGTAGTCTCGTCTGTTCTCCTGCACACATATGCCCCTGGCAAACATGTACTACCATGCATAGGGGTACTCGCAGTGGGCACATAAATAACATTATATACACACCCACTCTCTGTGTCATTACTCACACTGTAGATACTGTGCATCATATGCATAATGACAGTTCAGTACCAACAGCCTGGAGCGTAATCTGGGGTGAGGACATGACCGTACTTTAATCAATTGATCCCAGTATCCTTCCTGAAGCTGATTGTGTTCTGACCCTCCAGTGAGTCTATGTTTTAGCCTCTTCACCCACGTTAACATATGCATCTCCAGCTATATGTCGATACAGCTCTTCTCATCTAAAGATAAATATTCAAGTAAAGTACTGGAATCAAGTCGTCTTCTGATTAATTTGTCCTTAAGTTAAAATGCTAAATACACCAGTATTCCTGTTTCTCTTGATGCGAGTGAAAAACAGAATTTATTCAGAGCCCCACGCTAAAAAATCTATCAAAAATCAACTAAATATATTGTTCTTTCAAAACTAGTTTGAAAGTTGGATATTAAGCTGCTTCCCCATTTGTTTTATCAGTAAAATGGAAAACAAAAAAAGGAATAGTTTTTTTGTTTTCCCAGCTTTTGATCTGGTGGATAAATCAAAGTGTTAAAACGTACACGGACCCTGGTTCCATTTACACCTAATTTCTTAGAAAACATCTAAAATATAAATTATTGCAACTTTAATAAAAGCAGATGTTACTCATCTATTGACTTTATTATAGCTGCTGTGAACAGTTTCTCATCTTAGCAACAACCTGACCATAGAGTGAACAGAGAGGAAGATAACCAGGAATAGCACAGACTATCTAGTGATAAGTCAGGAAAACTAAGTTCACAGACCTAGTGTCTGATTTTATCTTCTCACTGTGTGAAGTCTCCTGAGTGAATGGTTAGTTATAGAGCACTGTGTATATACTGAATTACTGGGACTTAATAAATCTTTTCAATCTGCTTTAATTTAGAAATTATGTTAAAAACACATCATTTTGTTGTTGCTGAGGAAGAGAAGATGACAATTGTCCCACAGAAAAGAACAATATGCACATACCACAGAAAGTTAATGTGTAATGACTGGCACAGAACTAGTTGCCAACCATGAAAAAAAATGCAAAATGATGTGTGTCAGCATATAAGCAGTAAATTTTTATTTTGAACACCAAAGTGTATTTAAAACAGAAGTTCATGATTTTAATTGTGGTTTCTGCTGTGCTCTGTGTTACAGCGGTGCAGGGTCAGAATGGCTGGAGAGTAACTTACACTTCTACTCAGATCTGTGCCACAAAGGGATCAACAGTGAACATACACTGCACCTACACATACCCATCCACAATAAACAGCCAAGTTACTAAAGTTGAGAAAACATTATGGTTTACTAATGGGAATAATAATGCACCTAATGATCTGATATCAGACTCAGACTACAAAGGTCGTGTGACGTATCAGTCTAATGACAAAGACTCTACTCTGATTATAAGTAACCTCAGAGAGAGAGACTCAGCTGTGTACAAGTTCAGGTTCATAACAAATCCAGAAGATAAATATACGGGTAAACCTGGAGTCACTTTGTCTGTCACAGGTAACAACTTAATCAAAAACCCTTAATAATTTATGTTTTTCAAATAGTTAATATCTTATAAAAAAGAATGTTTGTGTTTACATGTTTGTAAAATTGTTAAATTACA
>OMLM01018661.1:0-20238 GCA_900302695.1 Helostoma temminkii | reverse complement strand
GAGTCCTTCAGGTGTTTTTTAGCAAACTCCATGCAGGCTTTCATGTGTCTTGCACTGAGGAGAGGCTTCTGTCGGGCCACTCTGCTATAAAGCCCCGACTGGTGGAGGGCTGCAGTGATGGTTGACTTTCTACAACTTTCTCCCATCTCCCGACTGCACCTCTGGAGCTCAGCCACAGTGATCTTTGGGTTCTTCTTTACCTCTCTCACCAAGGTTCTTCTCCCCCGATAGCTCAGTTTGGCCGGACGGCCAGATCTAGGAAGGGTTCTGGTCGTCCTAAACGTCTTCCATTTAAGGATTATGGAGGCCACTGTGCTCTTAGGAACCTTAAGTGCAGCAGAATGTTTTTTGTAACCTTGGCCAGATCTGTGCCTTGCCACAATTATGTCTCTGAGCTCTTCAGGCAGTTCCTTTGACCTCATGATTCTTATTTGCTCTGACATGCACTGTGAGCTGTAAGGTCTTATATAGACAAGTGTGTGGCTTTCCTAATCAAGTCCAATCAGTATAATCAAACACAGTTGGACTCAAATGAAGGTGTAGAACCATCTCAAGGATGATCAGAAGAAATGGACAGCACCTGAGTTAAATATGTCTCAGGTGCTGTGTATGTGTCACAGCAAGACAAGGGTCTGAATACTTATGACCATGTGATATTTCAGTTTTTCTTTTTTAATAAATCTGCAAAAATGTCAACAATTCTGTGTTTTTCTGTCAATATGGGGTGCAGTGTGTACATTAATGAGAAAAAAAAATGAACTTAAATGATTTTAGCAAATGGCTGCAATATAACAAAGAGTGAAAAATTTAAGGGGGTCTGAATACTTTCCGTACCCACTGTACCTGTCCATTCTGACTCCAAAACTGATCTTATCTGTGTGTCTCCATGGCAGTACCAAAATACATCAGCCAAAGGACAAAAGCCCATGGAGAAATTGGGTAGGGTAAATCTGTTCTGTATCAAATTCCCATTAGGGCCATAATAGGGAAAGGTGTAGTTACCTGATCCTACCACTTCCTGATATTTAATGGTAGCATATTCTTTGGTGGTGCATTTTGTGTTGTTTCCCATTTTGTCACACATGACCAATTCACTGTCATTACCTGCAGGCTTTCCCTCTGTGTCTCCCTTTGAGAGGAACTTTGCATACTCTTTTATTATTTTTTGAGGCTTTCCTCTTGCCAGAAAGAATGGGAATGTTATGTTTTCTGGAACCTGCACAACTAGTATATGATCATTTCTGGATTTTCCACCTCCACCTGCAATACCTTGCATCCAAAATGTGTCTTGATTGTGTCTACCCCCAGATGTGAGGAAATACAGCACACACTGCAGTGGACATGTGTTGTTCTGAGCTGCCACCAACATGCCATTGAGGGTTTGGGCTTGGGTTTGTGCAGCTGTTGGAATGGATGTTTTAAAGCCAGACTGGAACGTCTGAATCTGAAGAACCACCTTCTTTAAAACCTTTGAGAGAAAAGGTAGTTAAAATCTTGAGAGATCCATGGCATCCAGGTTGGGCTTCTTTAACAGAGGCTGGACTACAGCATGTTTAAAATCAGCTGGGACAACACCCCTCTCCAAAGCGGTGGGCCATGATTTCTGATAAGAAAACTTGTAAATAAAATCTTTGTTGTACTTCAGTAGTCAGTAGATTACGGCACAGAAGACAGGACAGTCCAGGTTCATCAGAAACAGCTGATGCTCAAAGCTGGAATGAGCCTCTGAGGACAGTGGTTAGCAGTGGAAGCTGCTTCGGAAAATTGTGGCCAGACCACTGCCGGAGGCCAAAGGTCCTGGGCAAGCTGAAAAAGTTCAGATAGATGACTCGACTCACCGACACTTACAGAAAGTCAGTTGATGGGAGGTGAAGAAATCCTGGAGAATGAAAGTTTTATTTGCTTACTGTCTAGCATTAGCCAGAGCCATCCGTCCTTAGCCAGCTGAAATGCATGACCCAGAGGACAAAGGTTCTGATGATGCACCCCACCTCTGTGGAGGCCTGAGTTCCGATTATAGGGTGGCAGCTCAGATGTAATAAGGAAGACAGGAATAAGCCACTGGTACTTCAGTTACAGAGAGCGTCAGTCAACACAATGCCAATCCACCAGTTGAGGAGGGAAGGAAGATTGATTGATTACTTGCTTCACCTGTTCCCCAGTCACCTGCAGTCCTGTAGTCACTCACTTAGTCACATTCTCCACTCTCGCCATTTACATCTCTCTTGTGTACAGTGAGTACCCCTGACTTAACCAGAAGCCATCTCATCTTTCCAGATCCTGGTTTATGCATTCCATCACCTGAAAACCTGCTTATGTTTTAATAAACATCTTTTAAACCACCCAGTGGTGCCAGAGCATTTGTGAGTCCAGATCTGACAACTAATAGGTACACAAGCGACAGAAGTGATTCATTAGTAACATTGTAAGATATTAATGAATCTTGATAGAGTGAAATTGGGGAATATTGTGTCAGAGGACCCAGCATACTTGCATTTCTATTACATTTCTATTTGCACCATTATAGGAAAGTTTAAAAAAAAACAGTCCTTACAGAAGATGCACCCCAAGATGAAAATACAACGGTCCAAATGTGTTGTGTAGTGGGACACTTTATGTGATGGGCAGTCTGGAGTTGTATTTTTTATATTTCATTAGTCACTCATTTTAACCAGAGCTCACAGTGTTCAGTCACTCATTGATGTGTTTGTGTTAGGATTCCAGAAGTTTATCCCAAAGCTATAGTACTGGGCAGAATAAAAGTACCTATCCAGCAATGACAGTGGACTCTATTCTATCAGTTCATATGGTATCTCTTAAAGATGCAAGCATCTTAAGACATAAATATTTAGGCTTTATATTTGGCTCAGGCTGTTTCTGAAAGACTAATGAATAACAAGTTGTTTCAGAATTAGTTAGGCATTAAACAAGGACTGGATCAAGAGCTGGAACTATAGTGGGGCCTAGCGAAGCATAGACCGGTAAAGCAAAAATTGGAGAGGGACCCAGAACAGGAGTTGGAGCAGGAGTCTCAGCAGGGCCCGGAGCCGCTGCTGGGTCGTGTGCTGAGTCTGGAGACTGTGCAGAACCAGTCAAGGATTGTCGCCTTTGAAGCCTTTACAGATGATTTACAGAACTCCACACATCTTCCCCTGATGGTAAGCCAGGTTCCCAGATATGGTGACTGTTACTGGTTAATTGAGTCCTCTAAATTGCTGGTGGTGACATTCTCGGGAGAACTTGGCTGACTGTCAGGTTGATCATGAAACGGAGCAGGAGAGGCAGATGGATTGCAGCTCGAAGGCACAATGCTAGAAGGACCAGTTGGCCCAGACTCTGAGACAGGATGGGTGTTAGCAAACCTGGACTTAGCTGCAGGCGGAACTGAATGAGAGGAACTAGGCCCAGGCAAAATGCAGGAAGGACAGGGTGGAGGCTTGCTGCAGCTGGAGCGGACTTTAACCTTGCTGGCTGGGGAGGCCTGTGCAGTGTGGGGCAAGACAAGGGTGAATGAGGGTTAACATGGGTTTCAACTGAAGTAGATGTTATGAATTGGGCATTGAATTTAGTAATAGCTGCGTTTATGTGCGACTATGTGTCAATGGTGAGCTGTGTCTGCAGTCAATGGGGAAATGCCAGGTAGGTTCATAAGCCAGGGTCTGGAAAACAAAATGTTCTCTTCTCACTAGAGCAGCTAGCCTGTTTTCAGGGTCAGTGCTATCATTACTTTTGATCTGAGTTGATTTAAAACACAGACTAGGACTTGTCCATCTTTCGCTCTGGTTGCTGGGTCCATGTTTTGGCCAGATTGTTCTGTCCAGCTGGGTTTTGAAATGGCAGACCCAAAATGCAAACCAGGACAGAGGAAGTTATAATGAAGAGAAATTTAATACTAAATAAACTGAGGCAAGGCATAACTAGGCACTGCAAAAATAAATACATAAATAAAGGAAGTGAAAACAGCAAAGAATGGCAGAACTAAACTGAACTAGAGCATGGACATCTGAAACACTGACACCTAAACTATAGGGCAAATGACAAAAAACAAAATCAAAACAGAAAACGAAAGGTATGAAAAACAAGTTACAAACAGGGAATCAGAGAACAGTGAGGTTACAAGGGGTTAGCAGAATTCCATGTCTATAAACACAATTAGGGTTGATATACAGCAGGGGTCTCAAACTCGCGGAGGATAGTTTGTGTCCCCTGCCTTAATATGAAAGTTTAATGTTAGACGAGTTTGATATGTCTGGCACTTTACAGTGTTGTGTGCGGAGCTGAACGAACCTACCAATCACGGTGGGGTATATGGCTCTCGGGGGCGGGACATCGGCCGGGCTTGATGAAGCAGAGAAACATTTCTCAGTGAGTGAAAGTTAAAGCAGCGTTGTCGTTTCTATAGGGCACACACGGACATTCGTCCTAGCGCGCTGCGTTCACATCACTTCAAAATAAAAGTTTTTTAAACTGCTGCCCAGAGGGACATTATACGTATATATACGTGTGTACATACACACACGTCAATGGCACTTAGAGAGTTAATATGAGGTCTCTCTCTTTCTGACTAAATACATCAAAGTGATGCGTGAGCGGTGGGACCCATTTGAGACCTCAGGTTGAGACATCACTAGACCCACTACAGTTCACCTATCGCCCCCGGGTTGGAGTAGATGATGCTATTGTCTACCTGCTTCAGCGAGCTCTCTCACACATGGACAAAGCAAACAGCACTGTGAGGATCACGTTCTTTGATTTCTCCAGTGCCTTTAACACCATCCAGCCTGTCCTGCTGAGAGAGAAGTTCCTGAAGATGAAGGTAGACTCCTCCACAGCCTCCTGGATCACTGACTACCTGACAGGCAGACGACAGTTTGTACGACTGCAGGGATGTGAGTCTGAGCGTGTGGTCAGCAGCACAGGAGCACCTCGGGGGACTGTCCTCTCAGCTTTCCTCTTCACCCTGTACACCTCAGACTTTCAGTACAACATTGAGTCCTGCCATCTGCAGAAGTTCTCAGATGACTCTGCAGTGGTTGGTGTACAGAGTACAGAGGTCTGGTGGACAGTTTTGTGAAATTGTGTGGGAACAACCATCTGACCTTGAATGTAAGCAAGACCAAGGAAATGGTTGAGGACTTTAGGAGGAAGAGAACTAGCTTTGACACTGTGTCCGTTCTGGGTGAGAAGGTGGAGGTGGTGGAGAGGTACAAATGCCTGGGAGTTCACCTGGACAACAGACTGGACTAGAAGTTCAACACAGAGGTTGTATACAGGAAGGGACAGAGTAGACTCTACTTCCTGAGGAAGCTCAGGTCCTTTAATGTGTGCAACAAGATGCTGCAGATCATTTACCAGTCTGTTGTAGCCAGGTTGTTCTCTTGTTTTTTGAGATTCAAGTTTATTTATATAGTGCAAATTTACAACAAAAGTAATCTCAAAGCTCTTTGCAATGTAAGGTTTAAGACCTTACAATACAACTAAATAATACAGAAAACCCAACAAACCCCCCTTTTGTAAGCACTAGGGAACAGTGGAGAAGAAAAACTCTCCCTTTAAGAAAAGGAGAAACCTCCAGCAGAACCAGGCTCAGAGTGGGTGGCCATCTGCCTCAAACAGTTGGGGTGAGTGGAAAGAAAGAGAGAAAAGAACAACAGGTCACAAAGCAATGACAACAACAAACACTTGGCAGGTTGGATGGGTCAGCAACTGTAGACTGGCAAACAAAGTTTCAAGGTCCAGGATACCTGCAGAAAGAGAGAGAGAGAAAAAGTAGGAAAGAGAGAGAGAGAGAAGACAAAGTAAATAACATGCATATCCTCAAACTCCTTTATTTTGGATTAATCACATAGGTTTCATAGAAAAGTAATTTCCTAGTGCATTGGCCAAGGCAATGCAGCTCGCCGCTCCATCTCTCCCCAGACAGGGGACAGGGAGCACCGCCTGGTACTACTCCCCCCAGGGGTTGTCCTCACTCTCTTTCTTCTCCAGGGCGTAAGGCTATGAATAAATACATCTCAAAGGGTCTCAAAGCTGGAATCATCAGCCCCTTCCTCATTTCTGTCTGGGGCAGGATTTTCCGTCATAGACAACAAAAGCCTTCATCCTTGCAACAACATCACTGTGAAGAACAGGTACCACCTATCACTCATCTCCTCTGCTTATGAACTTTTGCAGGGGGCTCAGGTTTTCACTAAGCTGGACCTATGCAACGCCTACCACATGATCAGGATTGGAAAAAGGAGATGAATGGAAGCTTTCAACACCCCCAGTGACCACTACGAGTACCTACTTATGCTGTTTGGTCTAACTAACTCTCCTGCCATTTCCCATTTTGTGTTCCCCACTATGATTAAATGCATCCTTCGCAACATGATAAATGTCTGTTTTTGTCTACCTTGATGATGTACTGAGAACCTCCAGGAACATGTCTAGCATGTTGGGGCTGTTCTACAGAGACTCTTGACTAACAAACTGTTTGTCAAGGCTGAAAAATGTGTTTTTCATGTGTCTTCCACCTACATAATCTCTGGACACAAGGTGAGCAGAGTGGTGAGGAAGTGGCCTACACTGGAAACCAGGAAGCAGCTGCAGTTCTTCCTGGGCTTTGCAAACTTCTATAGCAGGTTCCTTCACAGTTACAGCTACATCATAGCCCCTCTTCACCAACTAACTTCCAGTCAAACTCTGTTCCTCTGGTCCTCTGAAGCAGAGAATGCGTTCACTGACCTTAAGCAATGCTTCAACTCAGCCTCTATTTATGGCTATCCCAGATATTAATCATCATTACAATAGTCAGAGAACATTGGCAATGTTTTCTCTCCATGCTGCATGTGTTAAACCTGAGATGGCTTAACACACATGTCTGATTCTTCAGTTTTTCTGAGAACTAATTTGGAGGTCCCACTGAGATGGACATTCTACTGATTGACACCTGACCTGGACTGAAGGTTAAACAACCGGTGGTGTTCATCAAGCAGAACAAAATTCCACTCCAACAAATGGAGAGCTGGATCTTGCCCGATGCCAGGTATGGCATACAGCAAACGCTACATTCAACTTAAAGTGGGTACAGTATTATGAACCACAGCTAATTGTAATATGTGTGCATGTAAATCCTCAGTGATAGGGTTTGTCATGTTTGTCACAAATTCTTTAAATCCTATATGGCATTGCAGCCACTGAGTCTGTATAATTCTATGTGTAGTGACAGAAAAAAGGAACCAAGAAAACTACAAGAAAAAACAAGGAAAAAATAACCGAATACTACTGGCAGGCTATTATATCTTACCTGGGAAAAACCCATACAAGGTAATATAGAAAAAGGTAATCTAAATAAACTTATGTTTATGCATTGTTTCTGAGAAATTGCATAACTTATTTGGGGAAAAATATGAAATTGTTATTTGGTAATTTTATTCAGTTTGTATGACCAGACACGGTGAATTCGCAAACTTTTTTTTACTGCTCATCAGACATTACTCTGCTGTTGTTTTCTTGTGGTAAGAACTGCTGATATGTGATGTTGTTTGCTTTTGTGCTTATTGCAACTTGTTAAGTGGCAGACAAGCGCAAATAAATAAGATAAGATAAGATAACGCTTTATTGTCATTGTACAGTCAATGCAACACAATGGAGATTATCACAGCTGATGACCGCATCTTGGAAGTTGTAAACACTTACGTTTTACATAGTAGATAACAACACTGTATGATGACGTATGATGATAGTAGGGATGTGTCATTTCTTAGGGGAATATTTTCAGCCCTACCCCTTACCACTTACTACCAATTAAAGTCTTTTTGAGTATGATGCTACAAGCTTGGAACACCAATTTTTGGTGTTTCAAGCTTATCCTCTTGGCAGGACCCCTCCATGCCCATCAGGTTGCATAGCCAGTTTCAGATCTCTCAAGACATGTTCATGGACTATCGGGTGTGGGCTCTGGCTGGCTACTCTATGACATTCACAGAGTTGTGCCATAGCCACTCCTTTGTTATTTTGGCTGTGTGCTTATGATGATTGTCCTGTTGGAAGATGAGCCTTCACCCCAGTCTGAGGTCCAGAGTGCTCTAAAACAGGTTTTCATGAAGGATGTTTCTGTACGTTGCTACATTCATCTTTCCCTCAATTCTGACTAGTCTCCCAGGTCCTGCCACTGAAAAATATTCCTGGTATTGACCAGGTGATGAGCTCTGCTCTGCTCTAGGATGAGTCCTGGTGGTTCCAAACCTTTTCTATTTACAGATAATAGAGGCCACTGTGCTCACTGGGACCTTCAATGCTGCAGAAATTTTTCTGTACCCTTTCCCAGATCGGTGACTCAATAAAATCTTGCTTTGAAGGTCGACAGAAATTTCCTTGGACTTGACATTGTTTGTGCTCTGACATGCACTGTTAACTGCGGGGCCTTATATAGACAGGTGTGTGCCAAATCATGTCCAATCAACTGAATGTACCACAGGTGGACTCCAATCAAGTTGTAGAAATATCTTGAGGATGATCACTGGAAACATGATGCACTTGAGCACAGTTTAGGGTGTCATGGCAAAAGACATGTGACTTTAAAATTTTTTTTTATTTGATATATATATTGTCCTTATGGGGTATTGTTTGTAGAATTTTGAGGTAAAATATTGAATTTAATTAATTCTGGAGTAACCCTGTAACATAACAAAATGTGGAAAAACTGATATGCTGTGAATATTTTCCAGATCCCCTTTACCTCCAGACAAAATCACCAAAAGTCCTTATACAAATGCAGAAGATCAGAAAGACCCTGTGACCAGTGCCTCAGAGGAGCACACTACATTAGATGAAGGGGGATAAGCCAACAAAACATAGTTTCCAGTTTCCCTGAAAAGGTGCATCACTGGCAGTGAACTGACTTTGTGGCTTGTGGACCTGTCCTCAAGAGACCAATCAATAGCTTCCTCATGCACTTCCAAAAATGTGAATTCTGGCTTATCCCTAACCATTCTGTGAAGCTCCCATCAGAGAGCACAACCCCTGATTGCCTCCACAAACTGGTCTTTTAAGTGCCACAGTTCCTGCACTGGTCTCCTGTTTATTTCAGTTTTCACCCTGTTTATCATTTGCCTTGATCCTTTTCATTTTGCTCATCTCACCACACCCCCACAGTCTCCCTGGGCATACATACATACACACACACACACGCACACTCGCTTACAAGTGGGTACTCGCCCATCCTATCATTTCCACTCCACACAACCACCTGACTACCTGTCCACCCTTACAATAAAACCTTTAAAACCTCATCCACCTTGTCAGACTGCTCTCTGGGTCCATAGACAAAATCCTGACATTAAGCACTTTTCACACATGCATTCCGGACTATCTCCAGACTATCTCCAGGCGTTTAGGTCTGGACTTTACTTGGAGTTGCACTGTCACACATGCAGCACCCACCCGGGCATACTCCATTGGAAATGCATTCTCACAGCAGGAGAAATAGTTCCTTTGATTTCAGTGAGGGAGGGTCTCTGTGTAGAGAGTGCAAGATGCATAATGTGACACAAAACGTTCAGCATGGAAATCAGCTGATTATTATTTAAGGCATTAGAGCAAATCACATGATTATAAATGGTGCATAATGTTTATAACCTCCATTTCATGAAGGAGAGAAATGCGGTGCAACAGCAGAAAGCATAATAAACATTCCCTATATTTAACAATGTTGGGCTGGGCAGCTCTGCTAACATTGAATGCCTACAGACTTGCTTTGATTACTGTGAGAATTAACAGGCTGTGTTAACACCCAGGCTAACACAGACATTACGCGGACTTTGTACTATGGGGCTGGCAGGAGAAAGTCTGTGTGAATGTTTGCGTTCACACATGCAGCTCACCCAAGTAATGTCTGGAGAAAGTCCGGAGTCCAGTGCATGTGTGAAAGGGGCTTCGCTGTTACCCTAGCGTGAGATAATGCATCTGGTTTTTGTTTATAAGCTGAGTAAAGAATCTGGGACAGTGTGTGCGAGTATTCAAAGAACATTTCCCCCGCAAGCCGGTGATGGTTACAGAAAGTCTGTAAAAGCTGAGTTACACTGCAGTTTTCTCCATAAACTTCTGAAAAAACTAAACATTTGATCACGTTCTCTGAACCCTTTATCTGTACACAACCTAAACTAACCTAACTTCTTCATGTGCGGAACCCCTGAAAAGAGAAAGAATTAAGTCAACCTGGTCGCTGTCACTGAGGCCCCTAGCTCTGAAAGCCGTCTGTACTTCATCAAGAAAGTCACTGACAGAACGGCTATCAACACTGAAAGATGGAATTTGGCATTCTCTGGGCAAATACTCACCTTACTTAGTGTAATTTTAGCCATGGTCTGATCATGCTTGCTACTCAGGATAACTTGGCTTGGAACTCCGCCACAGGCCTAATCTCTGTCTGTTAATCACTGCTGTCTCTGTCTGACATGGTCAAGTGTCTGTGTGCAAGTCTTAGTCAAGGTCAAGATACAAACAGTCTCCCGGATGCTTGCTCAGACTGCCCTAATGTCTGTCACTCCTACTCAGAAGATGATCTTCCACATGGTTATTGTGTGCTCTTCAGCCACTTGGTCACTGGTCCCTAGCTACACCTCCAGCAAAGCCTCACTGTTGTGGATCCCACCGTTGTGGGTCCCAACCTCTTTTTTCCCTGAACCCTACTCCTGGTGTTTGCATGGCCTGGTGGAAAATAATAAGTTATTGCAGTCTGGGGATCTGGTAAAACATAATACACTTCAATCTCTTGCACGTTATGATGGTGTTCTGCAAGTCTCCCCTCTCCAGTGTAATGTTGCATCTGATCACTTAAACATGTTGTTCAATTAAGTGACGTGTAACGGTTATCAATAAAGTACTATGTTCATTTATGACATCTGCACTGAGTTTAAATTATGTCATAAATATTGTTTTTCATCCGTGTTTGTGGGACAGTCTCCTGGTAGAAACAGCCCAACATCCAACATAAGTGGCAGTGTGAAAGGGCCTAGAGTCAGATGCATTCTCTAACCAAACTCCACTTGATTCAGTGAGGGGTGAGATAGCAAGTGCATGTGGTAGGTGTGACATGAGACAGCAGGTTAATGTAACCTCCAAGACTCTGACTTTAGTGTTCTCACATGCAGCTCCCATAGAGCCTAATGAATATAGTGAACTTTTACACGACCAGGAGTGAAGAGCACTAAAACAGACAAAGAGCAGGTAGGGCATTCAAGGAATGAGGGGCAAGTTCTGTAAAATAAAGGACATCAACACTGTAAGGCACAGGAAATACAAAGCAATGAAAAAAAAAACAAGAATACAGAATTGTCTGTAAAGATTCTCAGTCATCCAGGTCATGGTTATCCCAAATGTTCTGTTCAGAATCATAACAACATGATTACGGGTGCAAATCTTTTTTTACATATGCACAAAGGTTGTGTTACAACAACTAATTTTGTTGATATTATTTTATAAGCAAAAAACCTGACTCAGATTCCATGCAAATTTGACATTGACTATATGCTGTGCAGTATCAAATGAGACTGGATCATCAGATCCTTGTTCATGTAAATAAACTTGCAGTTATGAATATGGCTGTATCTCAAGTTTCAAGCAGAACACTGCTTACTAAAGCTGTTTTCAGAACTGTACTGTGAACTTCTCTCGACATTACCCAGAAGAGTTGTATGTGAGAACACAAATTACTTAATAGGCAGGTCACATTCTGTCACACAAGTAATGTGTCTGATTATTTATACCTCATCTCATCTGATCCCTGATCATGTGGTAATTTACATATCTACACACATACGTACTTAATAAAGTGAATTATTATTTCACTTTATTGCTTTACAAAAGATAGAATCATGGTATATCTAATCACCAAAAAAAAGATACTAAATTAAAGGAAACACAGGTTTTAATGTAGTAAAATGTGTCACATCTAGCAAAGTAGCTTTTGTCTGATATCTAACCTGGCTCATATATCAAACATTTAAAACAACAGTTCATATAAACAGTTCACTTCATATAAAACAATAACCTAAAAATACCACCAACAATAAAATAACATACAAATTTCATTAAGAAGCTGAAAATCATATTTGTCAGTCACTTACTTTGCTGCTCACAACAGCATAGACCACAGAGCAGGCTCTGCATAGAGCATAGTCTGTGTAGGAGCATAAGGCAACCTTAACCTTAGATATCTCTGTCACTGCTGCTTTGAACCAGCTTTTTTTTTTTTTTTTTAAATCTGTCTCTCACGTTCCCCCAGCTTTCTAAAGTAGGCCAGTACCTTTATGATATATCATATAATTATATTACTACCTATTTTAGTTTATTCTATTCTAAGGTTTACTGTATATAGCCAAGTGAAAGTACTTAAGAATAACACACAGGGCATATTGCAACCTTTAACTTTATTACAAAGTCAAGATACAGAGAATGTGTATTTCAGTAAATGTAGTGTTACTTTCCACCAGAGTCAGTGGGATGAAGGACAGAGCCCCTTGCTCGCCACTGCCACATTCTTCTCTCTGCTGTAGGCAAAAAAACACCAGTACATGGCATTAGAAAATTGTGGTGTGCGTGTCTGTGTGCATGTGCGCATCTTGTGTGGACAAATTTTATTTAAATACCATTGAGGACATATTAACTGGTTCTTCAAAGAGCCTTTTAGGGCTAAGATTAGGGTTAGGGTTAGAACTAGGTTTATGTTGGGGTTATGGTAAGGGTTGGAGTGTTTGTGTGTATGTCACATGTAAATATAGTTTACATTTCTAAAGACCTTACCCATGTGAGCTGCATGTGAGAATGCAAAGGTCTCAGTCAGTTGGACATTAAACAGACTTTATCCTACAAGCCCCTCAGTCAATCCACTCAGCACAACATCAGAAAAAATAGAAAATATTTACCTTCTCTCCTTCAGCAAACCAGGTATATATCACATAAATACTGATTTATACAGCAGTATAAAAACAACATTCTCTGGACCAAAGTACTTGACATACAAAATAAATTCATGAAAGTAAAATAAATAAAAATAAAATAAGTAAAATAAGAGGTAAAATAAAAACAAAATAAAACACATAAGAAATAGTACAATGATTGAAAGAAAGTATCCGATTCTACTATGTATTAAAAAACATATTAAAATAAAAATTAGAATTTGATTCAAAAGCTGCCAGGTCTGAGGTTGTGCTAATGTTTTACAGTTTGGTAAATTATTCCATAATTTAGGAGCTAACACAGCAAAATCATCATCACTCTAGCTAAATTGTGGCTCCTTCTTTCTACCCAGGGACCACAAATCACCAAAACCAAGTGGACTATTTCCCAAACTGAGAATGCATCTGACCCGGACATATGTGAAAATGGCTTATATGTGTTGATTTATGTTCTTGTGCATATATAGGTGCAGGTACGTGTCACATGCCTGTTTTGCTGGCAAAGAATACACTCTGTGCTGTAGGTCTTTCCATCAGTGCCGCATACTGGATCAAACTGTTTAGTGCATCTTCCTCCTTCATACTTCTCACAGGCAGCCTGGACAAAAATACATACACATTAAAATTATTATTGTCTGAAACACCTGGACATTTGGGCGTGTGCATAGGCTAGTGTTGGCAGTATCTAGTTTCATTATTGTTGTGATAGTGTGTGTAGTGATGTCTGCAACATCCCCCATGTGAGCAAGGCAGAGTCTTGTTCTAGTAAAACAGCAATGGAGCAATCCAAGATGGAGGGCCAACAGAAAAACCTGGTTATTAATTGTAGGGCAGGCGTGTCCAGGAAGCTCAAAAGGAATTTTGGAAAACACCACATACCCGTTCTCTTTAAACCCAAACCTGAAACAGAGACTTGTCCACCCCAAAGACCATACACCAAAACACAAGATGAACAGACCACAGTTAACAACCCACTATCAGAGGTATGACTATTGCATCTACTCAGCCATCCAAGTAAAGTTTAAAGAAATTGAGTCACGGCAGCTGGACTTCTCTCTTGTTAGGTTGAAATGTCTAATTACTCATCCAAGTAGCTTCATCAGGGACATTAGACCTGCATTCTGAGAGTGAAGTGTTCTGCTGGTATGATATGGCACTATGAGGTCTTTATGATATGAAGGAGCTTGATCATTAAGTGCTTTATATGTAAGGAGCAGGATTTTAAAAGGTTTTTTTAGGATTTTAAAAGGAGCCAATGGAGGAAAGCTAATAATAAAAATATGATTATTATTATATTAAAATTTTTAAAATTTGACTAATTGATTTTTTGTCTGGTTTTATGGCTAAATATAGCTAGGTGCCATCTGCATAGTAATGAAAATTTATTCAGTGTTTAATAATGTTCCCTAAGGGAGACATGTATAGAGTAAATTGGATCAATCCAAGCACATAACCCTCTGAAACACCATTACTAACATGTAGTTAGTGAGTGCAAGGAAAACTCTTAAAACTCAAATTGGAATCTATTTGACAGCTATGATGTAAACGCTGTTAAGGCTGTTCCTTTAATCCCAATGATGTGTTCCAGTCTCTAAAATCTGTTCTCCAAATCAGTAGCATTATATGCCTACCAACTACAACCCGGCAGCTGCCTCAATGTCCCCGAATTCTTGTTCAACTAAAACCACCATCTCCTTAAAAGCAGTTATGACCTCACTGATCCCATTTCAGAACTCGCTCTTGGACCTCAAGTGTCCACATCATAAACTACAGCCTATAACAGAAAACCAAATTTTTCAAAGATTTGCTTACTTTACCTCATTGGGGATCACTAATTTGTGGCCTTGCTCATCTTATGTACATCGCTGGTGTCTTCAGTGCAGCTTTTGATAAAATGTGTGTGGGCTGGCACTACTGCTGCGCAAAGGCCAAGGCAGATGAGTCCAGTCAAGCCAAAAACTATTTTATTTGAGTAATGCAAGAGGATGTTCATTATGAAGAGATTAAGTCCATTCAAGCACAACATGAAAGTCCAAAAGCCTGCCCCTAAAAATCTGGACCCCTTTTTAGACGAGATGGACTTCTGAGAGTTGGTGGTCACATCAGTGAGTCAAATCTCAGTCAGTTGGAAAAGCATCCACTAATCATTCCTGGCCAACATAATGTTTCAGCCCTGATTGTGAAGCACTGTCATGAATAGACTAATCAACAAGGTTGCCTCTTCACAGAGAGTAGCTTAATCTACCATTGTAGATTTTTTGGAGACTGAGTCTTTCAACAGATTGCCTCTTAACTGACTCTCCATTCAGAGTATAGGATTAGATGTCTTTAGCCCCTGGAGAGTCTGTTTTCAGCAAACAAGAGGAAGTGTTATCCATAATAAAATTTGGACTGTGATTTTTACATCCATAAGAGCAGTTTACATCCTGTTTTAACTGCTCATTCAGTGTCCATAATTTTCTCTGGACCTTCCCAATCTGACCATGACATGTTTAGCCACATATCATCATTTAACCACTGGCTGACTAGGTAGTGTCCTACTAACAACATGGGCTACATAGATAATTGGAAAAGTTTCGGGGAAGAACTTGTGCTGATTTGAAGAGATGCCATCCATCCTACTTTCGCTTTGCTCTATTAACTAGAAATATGCTCAATTCTATTAGGCTTCCTAAAACATTACAATTCAGAATGGAGCCCAAAATGCAGAGTCCCAGTCTTACACAGCTCTCTGCAGCTTCCTCACAGCTATCACACCCTCCAAAACCATGTAAACCCTATAGAGACCCAACCCCAAGTCATTTTAATCACCATGTTCTAGAGAAGCACAGGTCGAGGTTGTCACATTTCTGTTTGTTAATATGGACCCTGAATGCAGCCAGACAAGGACAATGAGTTTTTTCAAGATCAAGATCAAGATCAAGATCAAACTTTATTGATCCCACAGAGGGGAAATTCACTTGTTAAGCAGCTCACAGGAAAAAGTAAAAGGTGCAAGGAACACTCAAAAATAGTTAGCAAGCATTAGAAGTATTAACAAAATGAGAGTAAGAAATTATTTACAGAAAGTAATTAACAACAGCAGCCACAGTCTGTACACTGCACACAGCCAGAAATAATAATGTGACTACACTGCTGAGTTGTACAATCTTATTGCAGTGGGAATGAATGATCTTCGGTAGTGCTCCTTCCTACACCGAGGCTGTTTCAGTCTGTCACTGAAGGAGCTGCGCAGAGCCTGCACTGTCTGATGCAGTGAGTGAGAGGCATTGTCCATACTGGATGTCAGCCTGGCAAGCATCCTCCTCTCACCCACCCCTTCCCCAGAGTCTAGCAGGCATCCCAGGACAGAGCTGGCTCTCCTTACCAGCTTGTTTAGTCTCCTCCTATCCCGGTCTGGCTCTTTTCTCTCCCTGGGTGTGTTTTCAGGGAGCAGATGTACTGTTGTGATCAGAACGACCAAGTGTGGGGAGGGCGGGGAGGTGTATGCGTCTTTTTACATTAGCATACAGCAGGTCCAACATCTTGTTCTCGCTGGTATGGCACTTAACGCACTGAGGGATTGTGGGGTTGGAGTTATGTGCACCACTATGGTTTACGTTTATTTATGTTTATTGTTTACTGTACTTTTGTAAAATTGTTTCTACACACATTTGTAAATGTAAATTTGTATTTACTGTAAATTTTGTACCAGAGTGTCAACATCTGCCGAAACAAATTCCTTGCATGTGCTGCATGCTTGGCCAAATAAAGGTGATTCTGATTCTGATTCTGATGAGGGATAGGCCTGTCAAGACAAAACCACCACATGTATTAATCATCCATGTATCTAACCTCCCATTCTTCTCTTAAAAGTATTAGAAATTAGAAACCCCCACAGCCTCCCTGGACATACATACACTCATACACCTACATATTTACACTCTGCTGACCTGATCTCACACACACACACACACACACTCTCTCTCTCTCTCTCTTTCTCTCTCTCTCTCTCGGCACTCACTTGCTTATTTCAGTTTGCTCCGTCTGTGTTTTTCCCTAAGTTCAGTTTTTTCCACTCAGTTTCACTCTGTCCTTATTTGGTCATTTCCTGTTTTCACTATTCTTCCTTATTCACTTCTGATTAGTTCAATGTTCTCCACCTGGCAGCCTTCTTCGTCTTTTCATCACTCAATCATTCACAACTGCTGTCTATTAGTTTTCACCACTTCCTTTATATACCTGCTTTCCCTCACACACTAGTTTGTCGGTTTGTCTGTGTATGCACAGTTGTTGGCCGATGAATTCACCTCGTTGTTTGTTTCCAGTTCCTTTTTGTTTTACTTCTTGTTTCCTGGTTGCGTTGAGTTTTGTTTTGGGCTTAGTGTTTTATTTTGTACTTTGAACGTTGTTTTTTGTGTGGTAAATGCTGGTTTTGGTTTTCTTTGGTTCGTCCCTCTTCACGCCTGTTCCAAGCCTCTCGGCTCCTGCTCTGAAGCCCTCATTAGAGACCGGTTCCTGGTTCCAGTTCCACACTCCCCCGGTTCTCACCAGCTCTTGGTGAGCCTGCTTCGGGTTCCGGCCCGTCACTGCTCTGTTCCTGGTTCCCGTCTGTCACTGCTCTGTTCCTGGTTCCCGTCCGTCACTGCTCTGTTCCCGTCCGTCACTGCTCTGTTCCTGGTTCCCGTCCGTCACTGCTCTGTTCCTGGTTCCCGGCATCCCTCTGCTCTGTTCCTGGTTCCCGGCATCCCTCTGCTCTGTTCCTGGTTCCCGGCATCCCTCTGCTCCGTTCCTGATACCACCTGCTATTCTTCTGTTCCTCTGGTTCCCTATGCACGGCTATCCCCACTGCCTTCATTAATAAAATCTTACCAACCTCGCTCACCTGGTCCGACTGCTTACTGGGTCCTTACCTACTCCTGACAAAATCAAACCAGTAAGGTTCAATATTGTACTGTGTTTTTGTACCTTGACCTTGAAATCACCAATAATGTCTTTGGAAATTGTTCTGAGCTCTCTAGTTACATTTGCATTATCCATCTCTTCAGTTTGTCATGACTTTTCTTATTGCATCCACGTCCATGGAGGTTGGCTACAGTCCCATGGACCTTAAACTTCTGAATAATATGTGCAACTGTAGTCACAGAAACAACAAGCTGCTGGAGATGGTCTTATAGCCTTTACCTTAACATGTTTTCCTATAAGTTCCTTTCTAATCTCCTGAGACAACTCTCTCCTTAGCTTTCTGTGGTTCAATTTCAGTGTGGTACACACCATGATAGTTTTCTAGGGGTACCAGCATTTTTGTTCAGACCAGTTTCATTAGTTTGTTTTTTAAAATGCTTCTGTTAAACCACAATTCAAAAAAAGATTTTTATGTATTATTGCTGTATTGTCAATTTGACATTATTCCAATAACCATTTTGAGTTTTTCTTTCTTTAACAGAAGGGTACAAACTATTTTGTCCATATCTGTATCTCTCTTGCTCATCTAAACTCCCTGCATGCCAGACAAAAAAAACGAGTTTTTCTGACACTGGCAAGGAGACAGTGCCCTCTTGTGGACATTTGCTGGTCTATTACTGAGCCTAGTAGCCTGTTTTTAACATTTTATCTAAATCAGCAAAATTGTTAAATTTTCATCTATATTGGCACCATGCACACTGTATAGGCACAAAAATAGTCAGATAACTAAATATGTGAATCTAGCAATTAAAAATGCCATCCTAACTATCCTCGGTAAATAAATCAGCAACTCATTTAAACAAATTACTGAACTACAGAAAAAATGTGGCCAAAATATAATTCATGCATTATTGTATAACCTTGGTGCTTTTCCTTCTACATTTTTTACATTAACATAATTGTAAATATGTAAAGATCCCTTCTAGTTTTTAGCACAAAGAGTGGTCATTGTAGACACCAATAATTCTGAATATAATATACATATAGAGTACTACGCATCCTGTCCCAGATATATATTAATGACTGCAATCAATTACATGTACCAAAGCAGAAAAGTGTAAGTTATGCAACATTTATGAAGGAGCTGATGTTGCAGAGTAGCTTTATGCTATTTCACAAGCAAGATTAAAAGTACATCTGTTCTGTACTGTATTGTACTATACAGTACATATGTACAATACAGTACAATGAGTAAATGCAACAAGTTGACAACACACAGCTCTTCCCGTCCTTTCCACTCAGCTGTCTCATCACACATCACTGCTTGTCTGTCTGACATCTCCACCTGGATCAGGGAAAGAGATCTTCAGCTCAAGTTCTCTAAGACAGAAGTTCTAGTCTTCCCAGCTAGACCTTCAATACACTACAACATAAGTATTAAGACTGGATCATCATTGGTGATTGTCCCCACTTACTCTGCCAGAAACCTGGGAGTCATCATTGACAACCAACTGAGCTTTACAGACCACATATCCTCTGTCTCTAGGGTATACAGATTTTCCCTCTACAACATCAGAAACATCAGACCCTACCTTTCTGAATATACAATATATATACAACCCTGATTGTGCAGGCGCTGGTCTTATCCCATCTCAAATGCTGCAGGCCATGTTGATGGGGCTACCGGCATGCACAATCAAACCCTTCCAAATGATCGCAGCAGCACGTCTTATTTTTAATCAATAAAAAAGGACACATTTCTCAACTTTCTTCCAATGTCTGCACTGGCTTCCTGTAATTGTCCGCATCAGGTTCAAAGCCCTGACTCTTGCCTACAGAGTTGTCCCCTCAACTGCACCTATCTACCTCACCTCCCTTATTCAGACCTACAATCTCCCCCTTTTCAACTCTGTGGTACCACAACAGTGGAATGAGCTACCAAATTCTGCGTGATCAGCAGCCTCAGTCCCAATATTTTAAAAAATGCTGAAAACAGAACTTTTCCGTAACTTTCTATACACTTAAATGCACTACCATAAATTCACTTTCATCCATCCATTTTCTATACTTAGTCCCCGTAGGGGTGATGAGTGTGCTGGAGCCTTTCCCAGCTGTCATGGTGCAAGAGTCTATCGCCAGTCTATCGCAGTGCCACATATAGACAAACAACCATTCACACTCGCACCTACAGGCAATTTAGAGTCTCCAGTTAACTTAATGTCTTTAGACTGTGGGAGGAAGCTGGAGTGCCCAGAGAGAACCCACACAAACACGGGAAGAATATATATATATATATATATATACATTATATATTGTCTTTGATTTTGACTTTTTTTGGACTGTTATCACAAGACGTGAAACATAAATACAGGCTCAGATGCTGCAGGGCAGTAAAGTATAAAGTTCTGGGCTT
>OMLM01018660.1:0-11545 GCA_900302695.1 Helostoma temminkii | reverse complement strand
TTAAGATATGAAGGGCAAGCCCCTTCATATCTTAAAGACCTCATCATTAAGTGCTTTATATGTGAGAAGAAGAATTTTGAATTCTATTCTGGATTTTACAGGGAGCCAATGGAGGGAAGCTAATGTAGGAGAAATATGATCTCTCTTACTAATTCCAGTCAGAACTCTGGCTGCAGCATTTTGGATCAGCTGGAGGCTTTTTAGGGAGCTACTGGGACATCCTATTAGAAGGGAATTACAGTAGTCCAATCTAGAAGTAACAAATGCATGGACTAATTTTCAGCATCACTTTGAGACAGGATGCTTCTAATTTTAGAGATATTCCTCAGGTGGAAGAAGGCAGTTCTGGAGATTTCTTTTATATATGGGTTAAAGGAGATATCCTGGTCAAAGATAACTCCAAGATTCCTCACAGTAGTGCTAGAAGCCAGAGTTATGTCATCTAAAGTAACTATATGATTAGACATCGTATCCCTGAGGTTTTTGGGCCCAAATAGAATAACCTCTGTCTTGTCTGAATTAAAAAGTAGATTGCAGTAGCAAATTGCAGGACATCCAGGCCTTTATGTCTTTTAAACATTCTTGAAGTTTGACTAATTGATTTGTTTCATTTGGTTTAATTGGAGGCACACCCGTGGATGTATTTTAAGGCACACTTCAAACACTCTGCTTCCTTGTGTGACATCATGGGAAGATCAAACAAAATCAGCCAAGACATCAGAAGGAGAATTGTGGACCTCCACAGTCTGGTTCATCCTTGGATACAGTTTCCAGATGCCTGAAGGAGCCACATTGATCTGATCAAACACTGATACACGGTATAAACACTATGAAAATATTCAGCCATCATACTGTTTAGGACGAAGACAGGTTCTGTGTCCCAGAGATGAACATGCTTTGGTGCGAAATGTATCAACCCCAGAACAAAAGCTAAATACCTGGTGAAGATGCTGGTGAGAGAGTGCATTGCTGAAAAGCCACTCAGTGAGGAAGAAGCCATTAATCCAAAAGCAACATGAAAAAGCCAGATTACAGTTTTTAAATGGACACAGGGACGAAGACCTTAATTTCTGGAGACATGTCCTGTGGTCTGATTAAAGTAAAACTGAGCTGTCTGGCCACAGTGACCTTCTACTTCTTCTACACACCCACACGTGTAGATCACACTGTGATTACGCCATTACGGCCTCTTTCCCGCCTGAACAAACACACACACACTTGTATATGTACATATGTTAGGATGCAACCACAATATACTGCTATCATTTAAAGTTGTGTTTCTTGTTTAATTAAAACAGCTTTGATTTTTGATTAGTGTTGAGTCAGTTGAATGAAGTTTGTTATAGCATAAGTGGTCATTGTCTGTGATTGTTTGTGTACTGTGGTGCAACATTAGCTGAGTACAGACGATCAATCATCACTAATTGTGACCTAATCCTGAGACTGATTTGTTTAATTTGATTATTGGTCCCTGGAAACAGGGTGGTGCCCCGTTATTATGTTTAGTTATTAAAATGATAGTTATAATTGTCAATTAATTCCTCTAATAACAAACATATCCCTGTTTTTCCCCAACACACCTCAATTTGATTAATTAATGTGAAGTTTCATTCATTCACTGTCACCTTGCCTGTCTGTCCTTTTCTTATTTGGTTTGTTTCCTGTCCACCTCCCTCACCTATTACCGGTTAAACCGGGTTGAACCCATGCAAACTCCACACAGAAAGACCCTGGCCAACCCCAGGAATTGAACCCAGGACCTTCCTGCTGTGAGGCGACAGCGCTAACCACTGCACCACTGCACCACCACAATATTCAGATGTTTAGCAGAGACCTGAGTAGATCCACCCTTACTAACTGAATTTCAACTTGACAAATGCGATTTCATGAAAATCTATTCAAATTCAGCAGTGGGTTTTGTGAAGCAGTCTGCATCACTGGTTTTGATAGTTCGTTTTTATTTTAATGGACTTAGCAAGACCATTTTTGACTATTTCAAATCCTCGGTCCATTGGTGTATGTTCAGTTCATTAGCTAAACTTTAGCTAGCTAGCTAGCGAGCGCGCAAGTTAGAAATCTGTTTTAACTATTTCCAGTTTAAGATTTAGCTGCTTCAGCTTCTTCTCACATTTTAAAAACTATTCAAATTTCAGTTATGCTATTTTCTGCAATGTTTTCTAAAGCTCCAGTTTCTTCAAAACAATTTCAACTTGCCTTTCCCTTTAACTTTACCATTTCACTATTCAGTTGATTTAAGCAACATTTTGGGTTTTCCAGCAAATTTCAGCAACTCTTAAAAAATCACTTACACACTTACACAAATCTGTTTTAACTCTGTTCAGTTTGAGATTCAACTGCTTTTGCTTCTTTTGCATACAACTTTTAAAAAACGTTTTAAAAAGTCAAATTTCAATTAAGCTAGTTTCTGCAACAATTTAAAAGTTTCAGCAACTTTTAGCAGTTCTTGAGGAATACATTCAGCATTACAGCATTCACAGTGCATTTTCTTCAGGAAATGCTTCATCTAGTTAGTGTTAAGTTTTATCGATAGAGTTTGCTGAGTTAAAGGCGGTTTGTGTGTGCACGCGATGTCCACCAACAGATGGATTCTGAAATCTGGAATTGTCACGGTAGTTTTCCAGTCAGTAAAACATGGCACATGGTTTGAATTATTGATTTAAAATCGCCAGACTTTTGATACTAGATTAATGAAAACCAGAGGTTTTACTGAAGGGAGTCTACGCTGGTGTCTGCACGTGGCTCAGCATTAGCAGACGAAGGATTGAGGAATGTTGAACTGGGACTACTTAGGCGGGAATGTTAAGCATGATATGAATGAATGTTATGTAGAGATTTAAAATAATTTGGCAAAATCAGTTTGAATTACCCTATAAAACATTTTTTATCTACATAAGCCCTATTTATTTTATATAATTTGACTGTGGATTGTGAAATTGTGAAAAACATAAATAGCCTTCATTGTTAGTCAGGAAAGTATCTTTACTCTAACTGAGCAGGTTATAGTGTAATAAATGAAATCTGAGGTATACACAGATTTCATCTGCCTCATCAGCTTTATCCTTTGGCCATAAAGTCTGAGCGTTACTGAGCACATCAGGTCATCACATCTGAGAAGAAAGTCGACAGCTTCAGTCAAGACACTCTTAGAAACACTGTCAACTAATGTCCACACTTCTATAGATGAAGCTACTGGTCCTGCTGAAAATCTGATCAGGTTGCTAGTTGTGTTATTGTAGTTGCTGCATGTGTAATAGCCTGAAGTGTAAGTTATTTATCCTTTTCTGTTCAAAGATGACATATCGCTTTCTGGGAGATGGACGAAGTTTGGACGGAGCTTATGGCCTCTCTGCCAAAGAAGTGAGAGATGCAACAGAGCTGTAATGAAAGCAGATCCTCCTGTGGAATCATTGGAAAGTTATTGCATCTGAATTCACGCTACTAAAAGTAAGATTTTTAGTTTTGGTAATACTTCATAAAATTCAATTATTAACATTTCATGAACAGAAATGTATGAGAATTATTTTGTCGCTCCTTTTAGATCAATATACTGAGCCACGGTTCCTCCTCCCAAGGACCCTGACACCAGACGTGCCGCATCTTCAACTGTAAATTTTAATAACAATGTTGGTTTCTACTGTGCTGTATTACATGGGGGTTATATTTGTTTGTTGTTGTTGTTTTTAATAAATCTCCATGATGTCATTTTTAATTAAGGTAACATGTAGGGAACATTTGAATAGATTCATATATGGTTATGATGTGCATTGGGGTAAGTAGTATTAACTAAAATATTTTATATTATTATTTCTACATAATCTTGAAACTTCCAGTGTCAAGTCACAGAGTATCAGACATTAAAGCGTTTAAACATGTGACTACTCTGTAAATCAGCAGCAAGGATGTGTCCGTGGATGTCGCTTTGGATAAAAGCATCTGCCAAATGACTGAATGTAAATGTAGTGATGAAAAGTTAACGCTGGCAGACTTGGAGAAGAATATTACTGTAAACATGTGGGCTCAAGACTGAATGTAACATAAAACAATGGTTGCTGTAATTAAATGCTTATCAATTGCAAAAGTATTTATATTAGTGTGTCTCTGTGCTCGTGTGCGCAGCCATTTTGTCCATGTATCCTGAGAAAAGTTTATACCCCTTTGTTTGAAGTGTGGTCCTGAAAAGAGCTTTTAGAGAAGATCGAAGAAGCAGCATTTTAAATATCAACTGGTATCAGTTACATTTGGTTGTTACTGAGAAATAAAAAGAGACAGTAACCCTGAGACTGAACCCACACTCACAGGCTTAGTATGGTGACACTGATGAGTTTTACCTGAGCAGGTGAGATCCAGAAAGGATGAGTAGAAATATAATCCTACACAGTCCCTGAGAGCAGATCCAGACAGAACACAATCAGTTATGATCCACCACACAGGTTTGACTGAGGACTCTGTTCTCTCTCCCACAGAAACAGCTGAACCACAGTCCAGCTCTCTGCAGGCAGCAGCTGCTGCCTTCAGGTTCCAGTATAATCCAGACACTGGTCTCCATGTCTTCCTCTTGTTCAGCTCCAGTCTACCTGCACAGCAACTGGCTCCTCCCACCAACCTGACACCAGGTTCTGAACAGAAAGCACAGTCATCAGTACCAGAGGAAACTAAAACGTGACTGCTGATTCTGCTTCTGTGATTTTTTTATCTGTCTCTTCACCTGTTGACTGTTGTTTTCCTTCAGCCTGAACCCCTGAGGAGGAAATCAGAAAAGAAGCATCAGTGTAAAGCAGCATTTTGATTGGACCACAGCTGCGGACAGAACCAACACTCTCAGGTTGTGATTATTTCAGTTAAACTATTTGTTTAGTTTCCTGCTGATCTTTTTCCTTTCTGTCTCACTCAGATCCACCTGGCCACACCCCCAGTCATGCCCCACCTGCACACACCTCCTCAACCATACCTCTGCCACAATCTCACAGCCATCTGACCACGCCCTCATTATTCACACTCATACCACCTCACCCAATCAGTCCAACCACTCACACCTGTGCCGCTCTCTGTATATATCTGTGTAATCTAGCTCACTTCCTTAAATGCCTTCAGTTTCTACCTATCCCTTGCTGATTTATCTGCTTACATTCCCTCATCTGCGAGTCTTCAGCATTTGTTCACCTGCCGGACCTTCTTGTACATTCTCTTTCTGCCTGACCTGTACCTGTTTTCATCCTGTTTCGTCTTGGACATTACATTCTCTGTTGTATTTTGAGTTGATTGTTATTTCTCCTGATGATTTCACCCGTTTTAATCTCGTCTCCCTGGTCTATTCACCCTTAGTAGTATTTTCTGTCCCTGTTGGGTAGTTTGTCTTTTCCTCCTTTTGGAACCATCTTCCGTTTTCTAGCCTTTGCCTTTTGTGTAAGCTTTATTTCTCTATATTTAATAAATATTCTTATTTATTCATACCCCCTTTGTCTCTGATTGATTCTGGGTCCTTACAAATATTACAGAACCGTGACACACTTTGGACTCATTTTACCCGTTCAGTCAATTAGTTAATATACTGCAGGGCTGCATATTAACAGCAGCTTCATTCATTTTAAACAGGCTGAGTGGAGACGACAGATCATTAGGTAATAAAGCTGCGTCTGTCTGTCAGCAGCTTACAGGATAATAAACTCGTGCTGTCATCAAAAATCTATCTAATTACTGCCATGTGATTATTTTATTAAAATTAAGTGACATCTGTGTGACCGTGGAAGGTTGTGGTCTTTGATATGTGGAAATAATGTGAATATAAATGTGACTCTGTGTCTGAATGAGTTTCTCATCTAACAGTTGATTGTAGAGCAAGTGAGACACATTTTAGTAATAATCACAGTTCAGTTAAACGTCTCTTTGAGCTTTTAGCTAAACGCTGTTAAATGCTTTGTGCTGAGGTGAAAACCAAAGAGCAGAGTGTCGGCTCGTGTCTGATCTCCCTGTTCTGTGGAGTCAGGAGGTGCAGATGGTCCCGATATAGTCACAGTACAGAATATGTCCCTATAGAATTATTATTGCAGTAATAACCATCTAATGTGTATCAATAACCTGGATCATATACTCAGCCCACATCACTGAGCTGTTCACTGTGACCTGCTTCAGTTGGATGTTTGCTCTTTATCACAAGTAAATTTTTCTGGAAATATGGTTTGAATTTCAAAGATGAAGCAGTGACTCAACAGTACTCAAGATAAAAGATGAATTTCAGTTTCTGTAAAACAGTTTGATTCACTGATGTGATGAGTGTCTCTTTCTGAGTCTGTGTACCTGAGCTCCAGAGCAGCAGCAGCAGCAGCAGGTGATCCATGTCCAGTAGAGTCTCTCAGTGTGTCTGAGCATCCTGTGCTGTCCTCAGTGTAGATCTGCAGACAGGGACAGGTGGAGCTTTACTGCATCATCCTAACCACTGGTCCTCTTATCGCACTCACATTCAGAGGTGAACCTCACTGCAGGTCTTTGGACTGTGGCAGGAAGCCAGAGTACCTGGAGGAAACCCACAGAGTGAACGTGCAGAAGGCACCTGGAGGACTGTGGTCTGGGTTCAGACCAGGTTAGTCTGACCCTAGAGATGATGTGTTGCTGCAGCAGTAACTCAGCTTCTGCTGAGGTGACAGTGTGAACACCACAAGTTTAAATTCTGTGAACTGCTGTTATTTCCTCTGAACATGATTTCTGTGAAGTGCAGCCACCCTGGTAAACATCAGTCTGATAAGAAGCTGCTGTCAGATTACAGATTATGGGACTCTGGTCCTGTTACCATGACAACAAGGACAGGCTGCGCTCCTATCAGATGAATGTAGTCAGAGCCTCCTCATCATCTCTGTTCCTGTGATAACATCAGCACAGAGACGTTCTCTTAAAATAGTTCTTCACACAGTCATCTTAAGATGCTTCACACAGTACTTAAAAATAAATAAGGTTATTTAGTGAAAACCCAACAAATCCCACTGAGCAGCACTAGGAGACAGTGCAGAGAAAAAACTTTAAAACCTCCAGCAGAACCAGGCTCAGAGTCGGCGGTCATCTGCCTCGACTGGTTTGTGGTGAGTGGAAAGTGTAGAGATAAAAGAAGGACAGAAACATAATTATCAGAGTGCAGCAGCTTCTTGGTGCGACCAGATGAGACCTAGACCACTTGACCTGCTCCCATGTTGAGGACCTGGAGGAAGGACAGACTGAGTGTTCAGAGTGAATGACATGAAGTTGTCTGCAGGGCTACATGAGCTACACTGTAGATACTGAGTACATCACCTGATTGAGTCTGAAACCCAACCCACTACCAGGGACTCATAAAAGGTAAAACCCTCAGCAAGAGCCAATCCAGAGACACCAAATTTATTTTCAAGGTGATCAAGAAGTATACCGTGGTCTACAGTGTCAAAGGAATCCATATTTAACAAGAGATCGTTTACTACTATGGTAAGTGCAGTTTCAGTGGAGTGACAGCACTTGAATCCAGACTGGAAAGGTTCAAACAGATCACTGTTAGATAAATGAGTTGTGAGCGGTTTAGCTACTACCCTTTCTAGTGTTTTGGAGAAGAACGGGAGATTAGAGACTGGCTGATAATTATTCAGTGTCTCAGGATCCATGTGTGGTTTCTTCAGTAATAGTTTAACCACAGCAGCTTTAAAGCTTGTGGGGACGATGACAGAGAAAAGTTGATGATATCCCAGCTAGACCTTCAATACAACACAACATCAGCATCAACATTATGTCTTCAGTGATTGTCCTGACAAAGTGTGTCAGAAACCTGGAGGTCACCACTGACGACCCACAGAGCTTTAATAAAACTATACTATAAATAAGAAAATATTCCACCCTAAAGAATAGACGTACCTGAACAAGTAGCAGGACATATAAAACAGCATAACAGTCTAGTTTAAGTTCTGCTCGAATAAAATGTGTGTGTGGCTGAGAATAAGTTGTAACAGAATAGGCTTAGTGAACAACTACACAGAGACTGTGGTGTTGGTGTTGCAGCACCATTACACAGAAAAACAATAGAACATTCAGCAACAGAAAATCTACACACTGACAAAACAATACCTACAATAGTTCACTCTGTAAAACTTGAATGGTCTTGTCTTAGTACATATAGTTAAACTGTAGCAGACTCTGACTCTCTGTCAGTGAATCATTGTTCAGGCTGATGGCTGTTGGCACTAATCACTTCCTGTACCTTTCCTTGTCACAGCGGAGCTGAAGAAGTCTCTGACTAAAACTGCTCCTCTGTTTGACCAGTAGGTGTGGAGAGGATGTGACTGTTCTCCATGATGCTCAGCAGTTTGTGCAGCATCCTCCTCTCCACCACCTGCTCTAAAGGTTCCAGGTTCCCCAGCACAGAGCCAGCCTTCCTGATCACTGTATTCAGTCAGCCCCAGCAGACAGCAGCATGAAATAATATTCAAGCATCATCCAAACTGACACAGTGATACAAATACATGAGGAGGAGGACTGGAATTATGGAGGGAAGTGCAATGTAGAGTGCGTGCTGCCGGTGTATAAAGTGTGTCTAGTGGGTGAAGCACAGAGCCCGGTGCTGACAGATATTCTGGATGAAATATGTTTATTCAATCAGTGCTAAATGCTGAGTATCTAGCTTACAGTTTACAGTGCAGCAACTATGTTATCAGGAGTGCAAAATGTTCATGTTTACCTAAATCTGGTGATTATGTTAAAAAGTTCATTAATGTTATTGAGAACAAGTACTGTTTATCTTCGTAACATGACTAACAAACCGCTTAGTCCCTGCAGGGGTCACGGTGTGCTGGAGCCTATCCCAGCTGTCATACGGGCGAGAGGCGGGGTACACCCTGGACAGGTCTGACTAACAAACCTTTCTCCAGAAGAGGTTCACCTTCACTGAAACACACATTTCAGAATATGCATTTACAACTATTTAGACTTTATTTGGTTTATGGGTAAATGTTGTATTTTGGACTTGGTTAGATTAGTTTGACAGTTATTACTGTTACTAGTTAATACACAGCATAGTAATGAAAATATGATCTTAGGTTCTAAGACTAACAAACCAACTAAACTAAAACAAGACTAACTAAAGTTAAATACATTTGAAGTAAGACAAAACTGAGAAATGTAGGAAGTTGGAGCCATCAGTGATGCCTGCTGCTAAAGAGACAGTGTCTGAGCTGTGCTCATCAACTTCACACATCAAATTCAAGCTACACCTGAAGACCAGGAGCCAGTGCACTTTCTTCTCTGAGACCTGAAGTTTCCACTGGTTGATGAGCTTCTCAGTGCTGGAGATGGTCTAGTGGGGACGTGGGTTCAAACCCACCTGAGGTGCGACAAATAAAACTCACATCAAACATTGTAGCTGTAACTGTAACTTTGGCCAGGCAGGGACGGCGGCGGTGCAGTGGTGCGGTGGTTAGCACTGTCACCTCGCAACAAGAAAGTCCTGGGTTCAATTCCCAGGGTCCTTCTGTGTGGAGTTTGCATGTTCTCTACGGGCACTCCAGCTTCCTCCCTGGAGATTCTATATTGGCCATAGGTGAGAGTGTGAATGGTTGTCTTTGTCTATATGTGGCCCTGCAATGGCAGGGGTGTGCAACCTGTCCAGGGTGGACCCCACCCACATGACAGCTGGGATAGGCACCTGCAACACCCACAGGGACCGAGCAGCTCAGAAAATAGGGGCCACGTCTGCCCTCGGACAGTTGCTCAGCACCAGGAGGACCTTTTTTTAGGGTACGCCACTGCTTCTAGTCTCTTAAATTCAATCAAACATACACATATTTACGCAGGTTTTGGTGTGAACCAATAGAGGACGCTCTGTGACCACAAATAACTACTTCAACTTGTCAATAACTGATCAATGCAGTGTAATCGGCTCTTTTCCATAATAAAACATCATTAAATAAACATGTAGGTATTTTACTAAAGGTTAATCTGTGACCATATGAAGGATAAAATATTAATAAACATCCTCTAGCATGTACTTCCTACCTCCTACACTCTTTATGGGTGATGATGATTACAGTTACAGTTACTCACTTTCTGCACAACAGCAGCAACTTCCTTCTGCAGAAGCCTCCAGACTTACTGAAACATGACATCTAATTGGCTCACAGCTGATTCAGGGAACCAATCAGAGAAGATCAGGTAATAACAGCTGAACCAGCTCGTAAAGGAGGCATCCTCACTCTGTATGATGGCATTGTCAGCAGTGACGGTCTTTGTTTAACCAGGAGTTAATAACATCAAATCCTGAGAAATGTTTCAGATAAATTCAGTGTTCTACAACCTGTACAGTGTCAAAAACACAAAGCACCAGTACCGCACTTTTATACTCAGGGTACTTTATCTTTGCAGTACATCTGGTGTGTTCAGGTACTTCCTGTTTTACCTGAACACACCTGGACGCTGCCCAGTAAAACCAGTTTCTCAGCTGCTGTCTGTATCCGAGGTCACGCTCTGTTTCCCAGAGTGAAAATGAACCAACTCTTCACACACGTTTCCTGCAGCTTCTTCCTTTTCCTGCTGTGTTTCCATCATCAGAAGAGCAGGAAACAGGAAAGTGACACAGCTTCCTGCTCTCGGCTGCTTCTGACCCGTCTGAGGACCAGCTCCAGGGTCCGGGTTCTGGTCTCTGCCGTGTCCTTCTGTCCTCTGCACATCACCGGTCACATGTCTAAAGGACACAATGGAGAAAGTGGGATCTTGGTCAGATGGTTTCAGCAGCAGGTGCGTCGCTGTCCAGGTGAAGAGGAAGGTTACTCACTTAAAGTACTAATACTCGCAGTACTACCACACTGCTGATGAGTACTGTTGAGTCACTGCTTCATCTGCATGTGACATTTTGTTGGTTCAAGTTTCACATCAACCTTCAAACATTATTCTGTACAAACACACTTTTAATCTTCCTCGTGGACCTTCTACTCCATCATAAAGCCTGTACTACCCAGTACTGCAGTACTCAGTTCTATCATTTAAAGACACTGAGGTTATCCTACATGCTTTTATCTCCTCACGCCTTGACTACTGCAACAGTCTCTTTACTTGTCTCAGCCAAAAGTCTATCAATCGTCTCCAGATTGTGCAGAACTCAGCTGCGAGACTCTTAACCAGAACTAGAAGAAGTGATCATATTACACCTGTTCTTGCCTCTTTGGCTCCCAGTATGTTTCAGAATTGATTTTAAGATCCTACTACTGACTTTCAAAGCTCTACATGGTCTAACTCCAAACTATTTATCTGAACTGCTAGTGTCATATGAACCTGTACGTAGCCTGAGATCCTCAGATAGAGGACTTCTGTCTGTTCCTGAGACACGACTAAAAACTAGAGGTGACTTTCGCAGTTCATACATGTAAAGGTTGACATCACTAATGTTCAGTTCTGTTCCACTGAGGTTCTCACTGGGTCAGAACTTTTCCTTCTGATGGTTTCCTCCAGACTTTTAAATGGACCTTAATAAAACCACAGTGTGTCTGAGCCTGTTCAGATGATAATGAGGCTGCTCTGGCAGCAG
>OMLM01018656.1:0-16607 GCA_900302695.1 Helostoma temminkii | reverse complement strand
ATTTTATTACACAGACTGGAACATATCATTGGGATTAAAGGAACAGGATTAGGTTGGTTTAAATCTTATCTGTCAGATAGGTTCCAATTTGTTCATGTTAATGATTCCATGCATGAATCTTCCATGCAGACAAAAGTTAATTACAGAGTCCCACAGGGTTCTGTGTTTGGACTGATACTTTTTACTTTATACATGTCTCCCCTAGTATTATTAGGAAACACTCTATAAACCTCCATTGTTATGCAGACGACAGTCAGCTATATTTAGCCATTAAACCAAATGAAACAAATCAATTAGTCAAACTTCAAGAATGTTTGAAAGACATAAAGGCCTGGATGTCCCCCAAATTTCTACTTCATAATTCGGACAAGACAGAGGTTATTCTATTTGGGCCCAAAAACCTCAGAGATACAATGTCTAATCATATACTTACTTTAGATGACATAGCACTGGCGTCTAGCACTACTGTGAGGAATCTTGGAGTTATCTTTGACCAGGATATCTCTTTAACTCATATATTAAATAAATCTCTAGAACTGCCTTCTTCCACCTGAGGAATATTTCTAAAATTAGAAGCATCCTGTCTCAAAGTGATGCTGAAAAACTAGTCCATGCATTTGTTACTTCTAGACTTCTGGACTACTGTAATTCCCTTCTAATAGGAGGTCCCTGTAGCTCCCTAAAAAGCCTCCAGCTGATCCAAAATGCTGCAGCCAGAATTCTGACTGAAATTACAATCTCTCTCTCTCTTTCTCTCTCTCTCTCTCTAAGGGAGTTTTTCCTCTCCACTGTTGCCTAGTGCTTGCTCAAGGGGGATTTGTTCTTAAACCTTACATTGTAAAGTGCCTTGAGACGACTTTTGTTGTGATTTGGCGCTATATAAATCAAATTGAATTGAACTGAATTGAATTGAATTTTTTTGGTATTAAAACTATATTACCGCTCATTATTAATGTGTCTGTATGTTTGACACACATAGTCAATCAGAAGTAAAACTCTACAAGAAGAAATCAGCACTGAGTGCATTCAGTCAATCAGCTACATACATAACAGGGACTTTTAGTATTCTGAAAATTAACCAGATTCTCAATCAATCAGTTGTGTGTCCTCACTTCCAGTTCGTCTCATCTGATCTGTGCTGCTTGATGGTGCCTGTAAAAAAACAGACACATATTTTTAGTGGAGTGGCATGGCAAGTCACTGCTTGGATGATCCTGAGACATGCCATGGCGTTGTCGGTGGAAATTGGACCACAGGATAGAGATGCAGCTGTTGTGGTGCAGCCATTCTGTGCTGCTGAGAGATCCAGTGTAAAATAGGGCTAACTCTTGTTAGTGTGTCTGGGGAGATGGCTCAGTGTTGTAAGTTAAGGTTCAACTGTTGGGTAAGACTTTGCCAATACAGAGTACTAATATGAGTACAGCTGCAGTTTTTAGTATAAAATCTGCAATTACCAGAAAAGTGCAATAACTTCAAACACTTTAATCTGATATAGTTCACTGTAAATATTGTTCCTTTTGTTCACACAACAGGAGACTCACATCAAAAAATTAAATAAAACCTGACCTAAACAAGCATGGCACTTCATTTCAATTAATCAATGTCTTTCAAGCAGAAGCAGGTTAATCAGCCCAGCATCATCCTTTATCATGTTCTTGGCATTGTCTCTAAGTACTACATTACCAGAATGGTGCACATCTGGAGCATATCATCAAGTGCAAGCCCTAACATTGTTTTGCTTGTAATATGATTCACTCAAAGCCACGTACCTTGGGTAGGACATTGTAATGACAGCTGGAAATGATGTAGCTGGGCTCCAGCACGCTGAGGTGGAATATGGTAGTTACAACAACCAACAACAATATACTACTCAGTACAAACAATACTGAGTAGCTTCTGATCTTTCAACAGCCCATCAGATGTCTCTATCATGTTTTTGGCTTTGTCTCGGAATACCTCGCAAACACCTGTTTTCAGAAACACCCAAATTTGAAGCATACCGTCAAAAACATTCGCTATAGCTTGGCTGGTGTGCAAGCCGTGAAGTTGATTAAAAGTACTGTTCTAGTCATTAACAGCTAAGATCTGTTATTTCAACAGCCCTTCTCCAGTATCTGTATGATAAAAATCTAGACTCCGGGGGTAATGGACACTGGATTTGAAGCAACGGCTCTCATGCTTGGAGTATTTATCTGACGGACCAGTTCTGATGTCCTTAAAGCAGGTTACTGACAAGTATGACATTCTGATTTTTCCAGATATTTGCAAATAAAGGATTTTAATCTAAAAGAGACAGCTTTACCCACTGACCATAGCCCCTCACCAACTGAGCAATACACTTCCATGGCAACTAAGTGCTAACATACCTTTTAAACAGAGGAACCACCCTATTAAGAGGCATCTGGAAAAAGGTATTAGGCAAATCATTATTGATGGAAGACAAAATCCAAATCCATTAGTGTTTGTGACAAGGTCCAAGGCATGCAACAAAAAATGTTCACACATCTCCCCAAGCCAACATTGCAAGTTTAAGCAAGACTTCTCCCTGCACCGCATTATCTGTGGTCCAGTGTTTCTAGCAGGAGACAGTCTGTGAGCTAAGTAGGATATGAAATATTGATGTGGGATTGGATCCTTGACGTATACTTCTCGGAATATCTAACCCTCTAGCTGAAGACAAATACAGAGCTAAATTTTTTGACATACTAGCATTCTGTGCTAGTATGTCAAAACAGAAAACACACTAACAATCCCAGGCTGGCACAAAATAAAACTGAAAATGCACCTTTAGAATGTAACTTATAGATCACAATCTAAAAACAATGTTTTTTTATTAAATCCTTTTCTAACCTACACAGGCACTGACATCTCCGCTATCCTTACTAGAGGGTTCACATAAACCCATGAACCGCCCATTCCCCACAAAGGAAGGGCCACGGCCAGGTATATCTATATTTCGGATTCTTCTTTAATCTTTTCATTTAGTTTTTGCAATTAAAGACCTAGCCCTGTGGGCTTTTGTCATGTTTTTTTCTTCTAAGAGCTTTAACAGAGAGGGGGATAAATTAAGATGCTCATTGAGTGCATGTAGATCCAGTATAGGATGCAAACCTCCTCTGCACTGGCTCTACTCTGGTAGTATTTCTCTGATAGCTCCCTTAGACAGCAGCTAAGATATCTATTCCTGCAAATCAATGGCCTCTGGCAATGTTATAATTGGAGTTGATGGCACAATATGTTTATTTACCACACAACTTTTTCTGTGCCCTCTGTAACATGCCTGGCTCCAGTACATTTTTAATCAAACTATTGTAGGGTCGAAGCCATTCCTCGTAAAAATAACTTTATTACAAACCCTTGATGCTAATTTTTTGCATGGAACCTTTGTTTAATCCATTCGTTTACAATCCATTGTTTTTCTCACAGATCATCATTACCTCTCACACGCAGCGAAATCAGCAAGTGTTGAAAAGAAAGAACTACGGAATACGTCAAAAGTCTGGGATCATGTCAAGCTGTAAGAAAACTCTAGCCTAACACAATAGCAATAACTCAAAGCTTCAGGATCTCAGCAGAAAACATGCAGACCCCTGGGTAGACACAACACGAGGTCATTATGTTAGTAACATATCATTTTCATAAAATCACTTAGAAGAAACACTTGGGTCGGGTGTTGCCCAAGTTACCTTCAAAGATGATGTAACCGGTGGCCTAAAATAATATTCATATCGCATATGGACATGGGTGAATGTGTTGTGGATCTCAATGGGACGGCGTCTTCAGACAACTCATTCTGCAGGTTCTGCTTATACACAGCAACAACCTGGACGATTTTTAAAGTGTGACTACACAGCATGTGCTAGCTAATTAACGGCAGCATATGGATTGTGTTCACAAAATTGGACCCATTCAAGACACTGGTCTGCCTTGACTCTTGTTCTTACCTTCCCATCTACTTGTTTTCCCCTCCAAGCAAAGCATCCAGCAACGCATTCAAAGCTGATGTTGTGCCTGTAATTAGGTTAAAACATTTAGTTTTTGTATTTGTATTTAAGTTGCACAAGTCAAAGCCACTATGCAACATTATTATTATTAGTAGTATTTTTTGTCTTAAAACCCAGAATGTAAAATGGCCCTTAAATGCCCTAAATGGGTTTAGTTTTGAAACATAGATGCGATAAAAATGTACAGTTTTTTTGTTTTTTTCAAAGCCATGCTCTGCATACTCATTCAGGTATTAACAGTGCTGGTGCATCCCTGATGGCAAACTAGGCAACTGTCTAGAGTAGCCCTTTGCTGGCTGGCTTAGAATGCTGTAAATCACACTGCACCTAGGGTCCTTACATCTGAGTAGGTCTTTTACAAAGGATGAACCACTGACTATTCCTCTCCAGATCTCCATGTTGAGCTGTGAAGGGATTGCGACCAACAACATCATGAAGGCATTCTGTTGATCACACAGACCTGGCTTCATCCACTTATCCCGACCTGCTATCAAGTTTGCAGGCTACACTGCATAGCGTTATGACAGAACAAGGGACTTCGGTAAGAGCAGAGGAGGGGGGCTCTGTGTTTAGGTCAACAACAACTGGTTGTACCAACACAGTGACTGTAGACAGCCACTGCTCCACAGACCTGGAGTATGTGACTGTCAAATGCAGGCCCATTTATCTCCCGAGACAGTTCACTGTTGTCACGGTAACCGCTGTCTACATACCACCCGATGCTAATGCTAACACAGCTATCGGACGCTAACCCTGACGCTGTGCACATCCTAGCAGGGGACTTCAACCCTGCAGATTTAAAGACAGTGCTCCCGAAGTTACACCAGCATGTAAAGTGTGCTACCAAAGGGGCTAACACACTGGACAAGGTATATACAAACGGCCAGTGGCACTCACTCCAGTGGTGATTAAGTGTTTTGAGACACTGGTACGAAGTCATATTTTGTCACTACTCCCATCATTATTCAACCCACACCAGTTTGCCTTCAGGGCAAACAGATCAATAGATGACGCTGTAGCCACAGCTCTCCAGGTGGTGCTGTCTCACCTGGAGAATCAGGGGAGCTATGCATGGATGCTCTTCGTTGACTACAGCTCAGCTTTCAACACCATCCTCCCCCACAAACTGGTGGACAAGCTGGTGGACCTGGGACTACCATACTCCATCTGCAAGTGGATCAAGAGCTTCCTGTCTAAACGCAGTCAAAGGGTGAGAGTGGGCCCGCATACCTCCACAGCCCTCACCACCAACACTGGCTCCCCACAGGGCTGTGTGCTGAGCCCCTTGCTCTACAACCTCTACACCCACGACTGTACCCCCATGCACCACAGCAACACCATAGTAAAATATGCTTATGACACCACAGTGGTGAGGCTGATCTTGGGGGGGAATGAGACTGCCTACAGGGACAAGGTGGACAGAGAGTACAACTTGGTCCAAAAATTGATCAGATCATCCCTGCAGCTGGAATGGACAGACTTGAATGTACAACAGCTCCAGATTTGTTTATAAGACCTCATCATTACTTAGACCACTTCCTCCTTGTAAATCATGCTGAGTTAATCTCACTCATTAACTCATCTAAACCATCAACCTGTCTCTTAGATTCTATCCCAACTAGACTGCTCAAAGAAATGTTACCTTTATTCAGCATGTCTGTGTTAGATCAGATTAACTCATCTCTACTAACAGGTTATGTACCACAGGCTCTTAAACTTGCTGTAGTTAAACCATTACTCAAAAAAACAACCCATGACTCTGGGATTTTAGCCAATTATAAACCAATATCCAATCTGCCCTTTATTTCTAAAATCCTTGAAAAAGTAGTTGCTAAACAATTATGTGCTCTGGAATAACCTGTATAAAAAATTCGAGTCAGGATTTAGAGTACATCATAGTACAGAAACAGCTCCGGTGAAGGTCACTAACAATCTTATATTAGCTTTAGACAATGGTTTTGTCTCTGTTCTTGTCTTGTTAGGTTCCAATTTGTTCACAATAATGATGAGTCTTCCACGCATACAAAAGTTAGTTACAGAGTTCCACAGGGTTCTGTGCTTGGACCGATACTTTTTACTTTATACATGTCTCCCCTAGGCAGCATCCTTAGGAAACACTCTATAAACCTCCATTGTTATGCAGATGACACTCAGCTATATTTAGCCATTAAACCAAATTACAAATCAATTAGTCAAACTTCAAGAATGTTTAAAAGACATAAAGGCCTGGATGTCCCGCAATTTTCTATTTCTAAATTCAAACAAGACAGAGGTTATTCTATTTGGGTCCAAAAACCTCAGAGATGCAATATCTAATCATATAGTTACTTTAGATGACATAGCACTGGTGTCTAGCACTACTGTGAGAAATCTTGGAGTTATCTTTGACTAGAATATTTCCTTTAACTCATATAATAAAGAAATCTCTAGAACTGCCTTCTTCCATCTGAGAAATATCTCTAAAATTAGAAGCATCCTGTCTCAAAGTGATGCTGAAAAATTAGTCCGTGCATTTGTTACTTCTAGATTGGACTACTGTAATTCCCTACTAATAGAATGTCCCAGTATCTCATTAAAGGTTTCCAGCTGATTAAAAATGCTGCAGCCAGAGTTCTGACTGGAATTACTAAGAGAGATAATATTTCTCCTACATTAGCTTCCCTCAATTGTAAAATCCAGGATAGAATTTAAAATCCTTCTTCTCACTTATAAAGCAGCTGGTCCTGCCGTGAGCCCCTGCCCCATCCCAAAGCACTCCCAGCAGTCCCAGCTGCAGTCAGAGCAGAAGGGAGACCAATACCCTGATCCTGTCCTAGCTTGCAGTGCCAGATGTAAATGTTTCTTCACTGTCACACTAAAATAAATCGCCTCCTTTGACTCACACAGTCTCAATGTTAGAAACCAAACCAAATTTAAGAAAACTAAAAATAAATAAAATCAGTAACTTTATGACTTTATTAAAGCTTATAGTCAGTGCTGGTTCAGGTGACTCTGAACCATTTCTTAGATATCTCCCTTGACCGTCACTGAGTGCCTCCCCTATTCTGTGCATTGAAAGTGTTTTGTGACCCGTATTTCTTTTCTCTTTATTTCTTTCTTTCCACTCACCCCAACCATTAAAAGGGAGTGTTTCCTTTCCACTGTTGCCTAGAGCTTGCTCAAGTGGGATTTGTTGGGTTTTCTATATAATCCCATATATGTTGTATTGTTAAATTCTGTAACCTTACATTGCAAAGGGCCTTGAGATGACTTTTGTTTTGAATTGGTACTATATAAATAAACCGAATTGAAATGAACAGAATAATTTCAGCTAGGATGTGGGACATTATTTCAACTAGTGCTGAAACAATTACCCAAGAATCTTAAATAACTCGATTACACAAAATCTTTAGTGCAAATCCATTGCCTCAAAGCTTTGTTTAATCCATGTCTTTATATTATATGCAGTTTACAGTCTCTCACACAAGATAATTACTCATATGGCGTGGGTTGAAAAATAAAGAAATAGAGAGAAAACCTTATAACCTAATAATAATAATAATAAAACAGAATATAGTTGACTGACAGTAACTGGGCGTTTGGATATGTGGACAGATTATCAGCTACATACGTTTTCACTGTGTCACTTGGCTTTCACAAACTCTTGGTGCTGAGTGTGTCTGAATGTCTGTCTGAATGTGACAGTATCCTGAAACAGCCTGGTGTGAAAGCCCTGCTTATAAACACACAGCAAACTGGACACATGCACGACTCTGGTCTGGATTGTCCAACTTTCCAGTCATTTTTGCCACCTAAATTGTACAATGTCTCCAAGAACAAATGTTATGCCTGAGCTGTAGCTAAGTTCAAACCACCATCATTTATTTATTAATAGTAGTATTTCCATTTTAGAAAGTGTTTTCATTAAAGCTCAGAATGTAAAATGGCAAATATAGATTTTAAAAGAAGACAAATTAGTTGTTCAGTTTAAGTAACTTGCATTTGAAGAGATTTTTCTGTATGTTTATTGCTGTCCTTTAATAAAAAAACGTATTTCTTATTTGATTACTAAATTTATCGCTGGAGAAATCAATGGAATACATTAATACTATAATATACAGCTGCAGCTGTAATTCATGATCACCTTTCATTCAAACATTCACACATTTTTCAGATGTTGATTAAAGTTATAAGCGGGACACAAACTTTGGGCAAAGATGTTTGATGTGTTTCTTCCATTTTAAGCCACTTCACATCCGCATATTCTACAAATTAAATATCTGTCCTTGAGGACAACCTCACATTTGGGTATGCTGCAGATTTTTCTCTACAATTTCCTCCACTGCTGCATTAGCGTGCATGGCACAATGACCAATTCTGGGTCTGACTGCAGATTACATGTTCCGTTATTTTTTAATACGATATCAAGCAAAAGTACATGGCATGATAACCATCAGCTTTTACACCATGGAATATCAAGACATAAAATTTGTGTAGTCATTTTGTCAGCATTAGGTTTGGCAGAATAACATCAAAGATGAGTGGAATGGGATGGAGGCAATGGCAGGACACAAAAAATAACACAAGTAATAATATAACACAGTTGTGAAAGGAGACCCAGAGTTGACTTGAATGTCCAGTTCTCCTGCAAGTGATAATAGGCCTACACACATCATCTTTTCTCCCAGTAATGCCAGGAAAGCCATTTATCCTGCTGCTTCTTCATCTTTGATAACGCTCCTTTGTCTAATCATATTAATGACACAATCATCACCCTGACTTATGGAGTTTCTGTATTGTACCAATGCAGCCATTCCAGTACTTTTAATGACTTTACATCTGTAGCGCCAACATCACATATAATAAAGACATTTGAGAGACTGGCTCTGCAGCACCTGAGGTCTCAGGTGTAAGACTATCTGGTCCCCCTTCAGTTTGCATATCATAAAAAAAACCTCCTCACACAGTCAAACACAGAAATTAGCAGTAACGTTATTAGTTAAACTCTCAACAAGTAACAGTGTGACAGCGTGAGCCATCTTACCTTTACAATTCATGGTTATTTCTGTAGTATCACTGTAAAAATCCATAGCTTTATAAAATCCACAGTTTTCACCAGATTCCTTAAGCTAACAATTAGTTCTGAACTCTGAGCTCACACACTGCCTTCCTTCATAGGACAGTAAACATTTTTTAATTGCTACTGGATCTGTGCAGTTTTTTCCACAAAACAATATGATCTCGTCATATTGGGACGTTGATGCCATAGCTCAGAAACCTGCGTAGGTGTCCCTCTCATCTGGCAGCTTTAGGTGCAGAATACAGGCATTTTATCCAGGGTAGTAGTCAGGTAACAACAGTCAGCTGAACTAATAAATGTGTGAGGATTATTACCGGACATTTTGACTGACAAGTTTCACATTTAACTTTTTTATAAATAATTTCACCAGACAATTGCCAGGTAACAGATAAAGTAGAATCATCTTACGATATATGTAGTGCTTAGGCAGAAGGCAAATCTTTCAATTCAGTTGGAAAAAGAAAATCACTCCACTTCATAATAGTGATCACATCCAAAATTTGTCATGATTTTCTGCTTTTATCTACCCTCACAATGTCATCTAAACTGAAACAGTGGGGTTTTCCCTGTCATCAGTTCTGCTTTTCACTTACTACCCCTCATCTGAGTTTCACACAGTCACATTGTAACGTTTTAATCGTCTTATTTGTATTTTGTCTAGCCACAAGGCAGTCCATCTCAGTCATTCCACTTTCAATTTCTTCAAAAGGTAACCACCACACTTTCATTAAATGTTTGATGAAGAAATCACTCACTCCAAACTCTTCATCTCCCATACATACTGTATTACTTGCTCCTAGATTCTTTTAGCATCTTCAGGGTGTTCCTTTCATTTGCTGGCTTCATATCCTCATAACCAGTGTTATTCAGAATAATGTAGAATTAATCTGAATAACACTGTCGAAACACCTCCATGCTGTCTTTGATAGTTTGTGTGTGTTGTAAATTGTAAAATGTCGCTGGCGGTATAACTTATTGTGTTGAGAGCAAAACCAGCGACTCCAAACAAACCTAAACATTTTTACTGGATCGTCAAAGTGGACTTTACAGTTAATAATTTTACCAATACTGCATGTGCTGTAAGTAATGAATATTCACAATATTATCATTTGGACACTGCTCCATCTCAATCACTAGCATGCTATTAACTACTAGCTAGGAGAAAGACATGAAATTCACCAAAAAAACCTCTGGAATATCTCATATCCAGCACGAGCACAGCAGGCAGAGGTGCAGAGCTGGGAAAAAGTGCTTGTCCCTCCAGTAAAATGTCATCTGAGCTGATAAATAGAGGTCAACCCGTATGGTTTTTTTAAGGGCTGATGTCTATGTCGATATTGAGAAATCAATCTGGCCGATAGGCTGATATAGTGCGTGTAATTACAATAAATGAGAAATTCAGAAAATTGGTAAAACTAAATTAACACTTATTATGCCTAAAAAATTTAATAATTAAAACCTAAATAAAACAATAAAACAACTGAGGTCGCATTTAGTATAACTTTTTCTTTTCTCTTGTTGAAATATATATACAAAAACAACAACAACAACAACAAAAAACACTGGAATAAGTGTAGCTAACATAAGAGACATTACTGGTATGTTAGCTGATTTGCGTTGAAATGTGTTATACAAACCACTGTTAGATCCATTTGTTTAGCTAATTATTTCGTTTATACCATTTATTGGACTTGTGTTATCAATATGTATATATGTAGAGGAAACAAAAAATAGGTTTAATACTTTGTTTGGCATTATATAAAGTAGCCATGTGCTCAGATCAAGATATGTAAATTAGCCATGTGGCGTTTGTAGTCCATTTATTGGCCACATGGAAGGACTTATCGGCTATGCCGATATAAAATTAAAAAAAAAATCCAAATATCGGCCGATATGTTAGCAGCAGCGATATATCGGTCAACCTCTACTATTAAAGCACCGGAATGGGACATGTCTGAAGGAACTTCTGATTCAGTGTAACTGCATGGTTTTCAGCTGGCGAAGATGAATAAGCCAACGAGGCCCTGCTACCATCAGATTTCTCGTTTCCAGCAAACATAAGTGACTTGGGTGACTGCAGACTGATCTGCTTGATTCTTGTCTTAAAAATCACCTCGGTTCAGTGCTGTTGTTGCCTCTTATGGACTCAAACTTTGTATTTGCTGTAGCTCACCTCTTGGACTGTGAATCATTGTTACTGCCATTGTGCTCCTGAGCTTTTGTGTTCTGACTTCATATTTACTCTGTTGCTATGAAACATGAATTTCCTCTTTTAAGGATCAATAAAGTGTAATCTAATCTAATCCAAAATGTCTTCATAGTCTAGGTAATGTAAAAGGGACATTTCATTTGTTCTGCATTACTTAACGTAATGTTAACAGCTAGTATAGTTCTGAATGTTTAAAACTTAACAAAAAAAACGTAGAAACCACTCATTGGCAAGTCTGATCAGCTATGATAAGGATGAGGATCCGCATCGATGTCTCATTACTGAACGGAAATCCTAACTTGTTACACTGTCAACGGAAACATACTTACAAGACCGGGATAACGAGTGGGAGTAAGGTAAGATACCGGATGGGCGTAGAGTCCTTACCCAGATACTTGATTGTAAATCCCCGAGGAGGATTGAGGGACCTCCGCATCCAACCTTCTCTCAGCACCTCCAGGTGGTCCTCCTTTCCCTGTATCAGCAGTACATGCTCGTCTATCCAACCCAGAAAAAATGTCTCGCACACAGCATCTGTAATCCGCTGATTCCACACATGTTGCTGGGTGTTTTCTGCTTTGAAATCGGCAAAAATCTCATAGCCGGTGTGGTGCCTCGGCAGCTCGTCGCTCTCCGACACACCAGCAGCCCCCAGTTCTCCAGACCCGACCCGGCACAGTACTATAGCCAGGGAATGGGGAGCTATCTGCAGGAAAGACTCCATTGTCGCGTCGGGCCTCTAGCTGTCTGTGAAAAGGAGTACTGTCATTGTATTTACCGATCTGAGACACCGTTAGGACTAGTCGGAATCAAACCGTACATGTTAGCTAGCAGGGTGTGTAGCTACAATCTGCGCTCTGCAGCAACCGCACAACCCTCCGTTGTGTTTCCATGAAGCTAGTCCGCTACTTCCCGTTAGCTCCCAAGCCTCAACAGTTACATGAAACCCATTCCGAAACATTTAAGGTCCGACGTTATGCATCGTTCTGTTACCGGACCAGATATTTACTAAAGAATCATGTGGAGCGTTGTCCACCACAAACAAGAGTTGACATTCGTGATTTTCGGTGTTAACCTCGTTGTTACGATGGATATTTAGGAATACAATCCAGATAGCTAGCTGAATGCTAACGTCGTAATTTATTCACCCAGGCAAAAATGCCCAGATGCGGTCAGCCCTATTCGTCGCACGACAACAACCTGGACTCGTTGACAAATCATATACTTTTTCCTCCCTTCAGTGATATTGACGAGGAAAAATGTCTCCAGCCATGGGAGCCTTTCGCTTGACACGCTTTGACACGGTGCAAAAGAACGAAGGATGCAGGCGCATAGTCTCATTCAAGTACAGTGATGGCTGCGTCATTAATCGATAAGCACGCAGCCGACACTAGCATCCGGGCAGGCTTTCAAATTAAAACAATAAAAAACAAAAACAAAATACATTACACGATGATGTTTTTAATATATGATTTAAAATTCTATTTAATATTTTATGCGGAGCCAAAGGAGATAAGCTAGTCGCTTACATTTCAGTCTGCGGGCTTTTAAAGTAGTTATTACGAAATTTTGTAGGTCGCGGAATTACAGTAGTACAGTCCAGAATAACAAATGCCCGGATTAGCTTTACATTATCACTTTGAGACACAATGATTCTAATGAGCCTAGATACAATAACTTCAGTTTTGTCTGCGTTTCACCAGAGCTGTTTCTATTCTGTGATGTACTCTAAATCCTTTGGAAATCTTCATACAAGTTATTCCTGTGCCAGTGGTAACATAATTGCTTTGCAACTGCTTTTAAAAAGTTACATTGGAGGCAGAGGGCAGATTGGATATTGGTCTACAACTGTCTAAAATGCTAGAGTTAGTAGTAGAGTTTTGGGGTTGAAGTTTAATTACAGCAACCCTTAAACCATGAGTCCTAATGGTGACCCCACTAGCCAGGCTGCAGACCACGATTTTGGTTAATAACTGAACCAACTTCAAACTTTATGTTCAAAATCTGGGAGAAAAACTTTAAAGCAAAGCGCATAGAAGTGTGTCAGTTTCATTAAGTGCAAGAAAGTTGTTTATTTTTTGTTTTGTTTTTGTAGTGTATTTAAGTGCATAGAAAGCTATTGAAAAGTCATGTTTTCAGCAGTTTTTTAAATAATGGGAGTGAGGCTTCTGAACTTGCAGCATTCAGTAGCTCATTCCACCATTATGGGACCACATAGCTGAAAAGCTTTGCATTGGATTTTTTGTCATGTGATAGGACCACCAGACACGGGTCATTGGCAGAGCGCAGTGGGCGGGGAGGAGTTGAGGTAGACAGGTGTAGTTTTGTTGACCACTCTGTAGGCAAGAGTTAGAGCTTTCAACCTTATGCGGGCAGCTACAGAAAGCCAGTGCAGGGATCTGAGCAGTGGTGTGACGTGTGTTCTTTTTGGCTGATTAAAAATACGACATGCTTCTGCATTTTGGATCATTTGTAGGGGTTTGATTGTGCATGCTGGTAACCTCATTAACCCTGTAAAGCTCAGTTGCTGGTCAGTGATGACCTTTAGGTTTCTGGCTGTCTTGAAGAAATTGAGTTGAAGGTGTCTTTCTATCATCCAAGCAGAAATGCCAGACAGACAGGCAGTGATGCATGATGAGACAGTTGAGTCATTGGTTGGAGAGGACAGGAAGAGCTGTGAATCATCAGCATAGCAATGATAGGAAAAGCCATGTGGGTGGATAATAGAACCCAGAGATGAAGTATAGATTGAAAGAAAAAAGAGGACCAAGAACTGAGCCCTGTGGCACACCAGTAGAGAGGCTGTGAGAGTTGGAATCGTGCCCCTGCCAGAATACCTTGAAGGTTCGGCCAGACAAGTAAGAACGAAGCCAGGCCAGAGCTGTACCTGGCCTGGCTTTTTTCAGTCAGTCATCTGAATGAATTGATGAAATAAATTGTTGGTCTGCCAGGATACCTTGAAGGTTTGATCAGATAAGTAAGACTGAAGGGCAGAGCTGTCCAATTCAGAGAGTGCAGATAGAAGGATCTGGTCGTTCACCATGTCATAGACTGTAGATAGATCAGGTAGGATTAAGACAGAGCACTGTCCCCTATCTTTCGCAGCTCACATGGATTTCACAAACGTCAGGAGTGCTGTTTTTGTAAAGTGACCTCTTTTGAAGTAAAAGAGCATTAAGGAGGGTGTTCTGAGAGAGAAATTCAGAGAGTTGATCAAAGACTGCCTTTCAAGAAAAGGAAGAAGGGATACAGATCTGTAATTCTCAACAAGTGAGGGGTTTAGAGAAGGCTTTTTAAGGAGTAGAGTAATCTGGGCCTGCTTAAATGAGGTGGGGAAAGTACCTGTTGTGAGAGATGTATTAATGATTTGTGTAATGGCTGGGATTAATGTGGATGCAGCTGCTTGAAGGAGAGGGATCCAGAGAACAGGTGGTAGGATGGTTAGATAGAAGGAGGGTGGATTTGACGTCCTCAGTCAGGCAAAGTTGCGTTGTGTCTTGGGCCAGTGCAGTAAAAATTCTTCTAAGTATCAGCAAAAATTCTTCTCCAAATAATGAGGCAAAAGGCAGCAAAGAGGTTAGGTTTTATAGACCAAGCAGTCAAAACCGAGACAGTCATTCGAATGAAGTCCTAATCTGGTTACAGTGCTTTTATACTGAAAATATCCCTCTCCCCATCATTACATTATGTTTTTTTACTTTCTTCAGTATCTATAGTTTTGACACCATTGTTTCTGATAATTCTTCCCCAATCTATACCTGGGCCAACAGCATCATGCTGTTAGCTTGACACTGTTATTTCTTGTTTTTTAACTTATACTTTTTTGAAAAACAATGTTTATGGTTACATAATCCCACACTACATATGTCCACTCTGCCTTGCTCAGGCCCCCACCAACAGGTGCAGGCTGACAGTTGGTCTCCTTCGCTGGAGTGTGCTTATAGTTGTACATAGCCCATTGCAACATCAGGGAATGTTACAGTTTTACCATATTACTTAATATATTTTCAACATATAATCCTCCCTTGGGGTGTAAATATGCCCCACAATTAAATTTAACCCTTTTACCATTATTGTTAAGACATCAGACATTATCTTTGGCAAAAAATCATCAACATTTGATTAAAATATCTCAACTTACAGTTATCATATCTGTAAGACATGAGTCAACCACAAATATATATAATTCTTAATCAACAATATGTCTAATTCATAAATGATTCAATCTTGTTGGTTAATCAAGGCTTAATCAGTTACATCATTACTGAGAATATTGCTGAAACCTGTTTTTTGGAGTTAGGATTCAGGTTTAGGATTCAGGTTTTAGCAACCTCAATACACACACACACACACACACACACACACATATATATATATATATATATATATAATATATCATATACAATGGGGCAAAAAAGTATTTAGTCAACCACCGATTGTGCAAGTTCTCCCTCTTAAAATGATGACAGAGGTCTGTAATTTTCATCATAGGTACACTTCAACTGTGAGAGACAGAATGTGGAAAAAAATCCAGGAAATGACATTGTAGGATTTTTAAAGAATTTATTTTTAAATTCCTGCATAAAATAAGTATTTGGTCAATAACAGGTTCAACTCAATAGTTTGTAATATAAACTTTGTTGACAATGACAGAGATCAAACGTTTCCTGTAGGTCTTCACCAGGTCTGCACACATTGTAGCTGGTATTTTGGCCCATTCTTCCATGCAGATCTCTTTTAGTGCAGTGATGTTTTGGGGCTGTCGCTGGGGAACACAGGCCTTCAATTCCCTCCACAGATTTTCTTTAGGGTTGAGGTCTGGAGACTGGCTAGGCCACTCCAGGACCTTGAAATGTTTCTTACGGAGCCACTCCTTTGTTGCCCAGATGGTGTGTTTGGGATCATTGTCATGCTGGAAGACCCAGCCACGTCTCATCTTCAATGCTCTCGCTGATGGAAGGAGGTTTTTGCTCAAAATCTCACGATACATGGCTCCATTCATTCTTTCCTTAACACGGATCAGTCGTCCTGTCCCCTTTGCAGAAAAACAGCCCCAAAGCATGATGTTTCCACTCCCATGCTTAACAGTGGATATGGTGTTCTTGGAATGCGACTCATGCATTCTTCTTCCTCCAAACACGACAAGTTGAGTTTTTATCAAAAATTTCTATTTTGGTCTCATCTGACCACATGACATTCTCCCAATCCCCCCAAGACATGTGCTGGCTTAAGCAGGGAGACACGTCTGGCACTGTAGGATTTGATTCCCTGACGGCGTAGTGTGTTACTGATGGTAACCTTTGTTACTTTGGTCCCAGCTCTCTGCAGGTCATTC
>OMLM01018653.1:126758-136951 GCA_900302695.1 Helostoma temminkii | reverse complement strand
CAAGGAATCTAAACCACTGTGCAATGAAAATTACAGGGAAAGCAGTAAGCCAAAGAATAACTCCCAGTTCGGTGGAGCCCCAAAGGAAGACACTCGACACCACTTTATAGCAAAAGCAGACACTGGCCAACCTCCTGCATTGAACCTGTAGGTCAAACTCTCACAATTAAACTAACACAGGTCTTCAACTTGAGGATTTATGGGTTAGACTCATGAACCCTGGAGTGCCAAAATGGTCCAAACTCCCAAGAAAACACTTATGATCAGCACAACATAGTATTATGTGCACAATTTCCCAGGAAACAGAAAGTGTTGTGGGCATTGTCAGTCTCATGAGCACAGCTTGAGGGTGCATTTAGACTGTGCCTCAAAGATTTTACAGTGAGTCTGCTCAAATGTCAATTCATCTGCTTGTGCAATAAAAGCTGTAATCCTGCGATGTATAATGAAAAATAAGGTTTGTTTGACTAGTAGTTTTTTAACCTCATTTTCTCATACATTAGGAGACGTGGTTGAAGTGCCCAAAGAAATCAATGTATTCAGATTTTTAATTCATATAGGATGCACTATTATTTATTTTTTTTACTATGAATTGTATATGTAGTTCTTGGCATGGGTGGCAAAAATACAATACATTTGTCCTGGATTAAATTTAGCTGGACTGGCTGGATTTACAATACGTGACTATTGGGTAAACCATTTATAGTTAAGCTCCAGAACAGAAGTGGACTTAGTAAATGGTCTGCACTTAGTGGTGCGATTGTTCAACTACTGTAAGAATTGCAAACTTTCAGTCTTGACTATATTGTCTACAGTCTAGAGTCTTGTCATATGGCACACCATATATATTTGTGAATTACCTTTTGACCAGCTGTACACGTTGTGTACAGTATGGTATATTCAGGGCACATATACAGATAATTTTGTACTTAGTATTTAGTACCACTTATGATTTGACAAAAACAACTGAAGACAGGAGGAAATGTTGTTCAAACAACCATCACTGCACATCAAACAGCAACTCATATGGAAGTAAGCTTCAGTGTTATTGCTCATGAAGCCAACTTTTAAAGTCTTACAGACTCTGACAGTCATTTTCACCACAATGGCTCTGACAGAGCTCATATTTTCATAGCTATTAATATCATGGTTATTACTTCAGTTATTGCGATCCCTCAGCATGAGGAGACAGTGCAGCATGAGTTCAGGTCAGGATACAGCTACCTTAATGAAAAGGGACCATTGTTTCCCTTGACTTGGACGCCTGGCCCAGTCAGGACTACTGAATTTCGACAGAAGCTGCACAAACACTGATGTTCACGAACTCATTAGGATCGAATGCCAGCCTTGGGTGCATTATCACTTAAAGAATGGCAATAACAGTGAAAGAAATAACTTGACCCAAAATTAATGCGTGGACAATTTCTACCATGGTTACAGAGGAATACAGCTTTTGGGGGTTTGAGGAACTGCCATCCCCAAGTCCAAGCTGTCATTAATGTGGTAATGTTTTTCATACTTGGAAGAAAGAAATGTATACGCTGTGAAACCACATCCTTGCCCCAAACATAAGTGTATTACTCCAGTGTCACGCTTGTTCATCACATTCCAGTTGTCTGTATTAACAAGATATGTGTGCTTTTGTAATGCTGCCTCATAAATCGAGGAAACCATAATGATCACATAACCATTTTCCAAAGACATTTGCCATGAGTACTTTGTCTCATAGCATTGAGCAATATGATTAAAAGATTTATGGTAAATTTAAAGCACATACGTTGTTGGTTATACTCATTGTTCCAGAAAACACTTTGGTCTTTTTCAGTGTTAACACTGAGTCATGCTATTACCATGGCTCTAGGAAAGTCTGTTAGCCCACTGTGCGATGGATAAATTTGGAACACATACTAATGGATGAATCCTGTAGACTTTGGTGATACAATAAAGCCACACCAGCAAATCAGAGCTTCCCTTTTATCCTGGAAACTATCTCAGCATCTACAGGATGCTTGAATCTGGTGTCAGCCATGTGATTTCTTTAGTACCATGAACTTCATATTCATGTTCATATTCATCAGGTCAGGTCATTTTTATCAATATTTTTTATACCTGCAATATAATATGCATTTGTATTTTACTGTATTTGCAAATTATGCAAATGGTAACAAATGATACCATGGTAACATGAAAATATAATCAAGGCGCTGAACTTGGTAAATGTTTTACTATCTAAACATCAATATACAATGGCCCATATGTTGCAACCATGACTGAATGCTCAGTCTGAACTAAAATTGAATGAGTGAATTTCATGTTTGGTCCTGGCTCAGGAGGTGTAAAAACACTCGTCTTTGCAGCTTTTCAAACCAGCTAAATAAAGAGAACACTATTTAAGGCCAACGGTGAAAGACTTCACAGACACCCTGTAGTTCTGTGGTGTGCAGCTCGTAACTGAGCTGAGGAGTAAAGGTCAGGTCTCCACTGAGGAGACCTGGAACAACTGTAGAAAAATAAACAGTGGAAACCGAAAGTGGGAGGCTTCTGTGGAGCATGGGTTAGGTATGCATGTCCATGTATCCCCATCAGGTATAAAGACCTAAGCTCTCTCAGCTGGAGGTGATGTGGTCCTTTCTCAGCTCCCCAAAGAGTATCTGCTCTGGCAGAGTGTTTAGAGCTCCATAGAGCACAGTAGACTTGTGAAGAAATGACACATTCTTGACGTGGTGACCTTTGCTCAGCTTGCTATCTCCATTGGTGGTCAAGGACAGAAGCTTCCACCAGATTTGGCTGATGTCTGAACTTTTTAAAGTCTCTAAAGCAAAAATTGGATAAAATTGTGTTTTTCTTCTGCTCATTTGCTGATTTGCAAAATATTAGTGTTTCTACCACATGCATGAGTATTAAGACTCATTTAAATTTTTTCACACATACTGATTTAATATCTCAAATATACAAAAGCTCTTGTAAATAACTTTTCCAAGCACACTAGAATCAACAAACAGAACTTTCTTAATTTGATCCTTCTGAATTTGCTTGGATGCTTGTCTGGCTTCAGGTTCAGGTCATAAAAAACTTTTTTTACAGAGTTATTTTCCAGCTGTGATCACGTTCCTATCCAAACACAGGGCTGAGGGTTTTGAGAAATGAGACAACTCTGGAAAAGTTGACAGTGCTGCAGTTTGGCACAGATACTTGTGGGCAACATCAGTCGCTGTAACAATTTAAATTCTCTTGAATGCTCAGTTGAGATGAAACCACTTGAGTAAAAAGTGGAGGTTAGAATGTTAAAAGTTATAAATTCAGAGGGATAATGTACACTATATATAGCCACAGACTATAAGTCACTATCACTCAAAAACTCTTTTCTAATTGACTGATCTAAGACAAACATGCAAATCTATACAATCACCCAAAATGATACCTTAAAGAGGGAAAATCTATGGCTGTAGAGATGCTGCCTGACACTTAAAAGCTGCATTTTTAGTAGCTTTGAACAAAAGAAACAGATTCTGTCCTAACCTGCAGAAAGAAGTCTCATCAACACATTATTTAGGTGTAGATATATATAAATCCCTTGTGGACAGGATGACAATGAGAAATGTTGCATTAAAGTCATCAAACAACCCTGATCTGGTACCAGTGCTGGAAAACAAGTAAAGTACTCAAGCACTGTATTCACATCTAATTTCAAATAGTTCCTTTATACTTCTACTTGTAAACGCAAGTGTTAATTCCTGTAGCTTTTACTCCTCACCTTTATTTGGCATAAAGAATCACTAATTTTACTCTTTGGTAAAAGAAGTAATACTGCAATTATTGTGGACAATATTGAGAACATATTGTATGATTAATGCATTTGCTTGGTAATAAAGACAAATTACAATTTATAATTTATAAATGTATTTATGATAATGTTGAAATATGTATTTCTCAACTCAAACACAGAAACAAACATATAAAAAAAAACCTATCCTTAGGTACTATTATTTTTAAGCTGCTATCATCACATCAGTAACCATCTAAATCTAATCCTGCAGTAATTTTCGTGTGGACTCTAGTATAGACTTAATCCATGCACTAGAATAGGGACTAGGATAGAGAGTAGCTTGTTATGCTCAGCCAAGTAAATAGTATTATATTTAATGAAATTAACTATGTTTATTAACTTTTTGACATCAGCGTTATGCTAACATAATGTCATTTTAATTTAAACAGTTGGTTCACTAACAGTAAGGGGGTGTTTTCCCATTAGCCTCAGATTCTGTAACATTCCTTAGTCCAGCTGAGAACTGTCAGACTGTCAGACACACTCCCACACACACAAACACTGAGACTGATACAGATGACCTTGCTTGAAACTGTGCATGCCACTGTGTTCACATATGCACACCCAACATCATTCACTTAACAGACCAATGAAAGTTAACCTGATGAGTAAGGTGTCTTCAGCAGACAAATGACTCATAACCAAGGTGTAAATGAGAAAGAGACTCAGCGCTGTGTGTCACTTTAGGTTCCATTACACAGTATATAATATAGACAAATAGATTAGGTAAATATACATTTAAATAAATACATTTACAACATCCATGTAAATAATTTCATCAATTAATCATTAATCATTTAGGGGGACTTTCCACAACACTGATTATTTTCCACACTATGAAAGCAAAGACACTTTAATAGAAGATATATAAAAACAAAGAATAAAGATACCAAAAACCCTGCACAGCAGTAGCTCCATTTGGCAGTATTCTGTTTGCACAGTTTGTGTTGCATTATTCTTCCACTGCAAATGTTTACACATCATTCCCAGACATTTAAATCAACAGAGGCTGTGTCTCTGGTGGATCTGTATCAGACACTACAGCCTTATCAGACTCTTTCAGTTCTGGTAGACATTGTTGGTTGGTGGACACTGATAGTTACTTGGAAGTTGCATCCTACAGTATAATCAACATCGTGTCATGTCATGGACAAAATATGATTGACTTTTATAAATTGTTGCTAACATATCATTGCACATTAAGAGTCCCAACCAAAACCTTAAAGGCTGAAGAATATATGTTTTATTATTGTTAAAAGAAAGTTTTTAAATGGGTAATTTTAGGCTAAATCCACTTATTTTTATACATTTATATGGCTCTCAGGTGTATGTAGACATATACCCAGTGGGTTAGAAGTGCACCCCCTGCTTTTTTTTATTTTCCAGTATAGCCCAATATATATTTTCCAGTCTGGATATTCCCCCCTCGCTGACATATACATTTATATATCATCAGGTGTAATCAGGTTACTCAGAGAAACCAGGTTTTTCTGGAAATTGGGGAATGAGTTTACATGCAGTTATGAAAGCTGATTACTGGAAATCTGCAGCAGAAGAGTAATCAAAGTTGTCCTCTACACTGGGCTTATGTTGGAAGCATGACATAAGCATGATTTTCGCAGACTTTAACTGAGAGACAGATGAGACTGCTTCTTGATGTGTTTCTGTTTTGTTTGTTTTTTTTGTTTTGTTTTTTGATTGTGTGTCATAGAAGCTATGAGACAGAGAAATGCAGACAGACTAGTGCTCCATTTCACAGTGCAAACTGACTGAATTAAAGAAATACCCAGTATATGAGACATCTACAGGGCATGTTGTGTTGGTTTCAGTTTTTTGGTCTTTGAGCAGTCTTGGTTTAACAATGAGGCACCATCCCACTTTGTGTAATGATTTCCCCATTCATTGAAGTGCTCTACTCAGCTTGTAGTAGAATGGAGAGTGTCTGCAGCCTTTGTTATGCACATACAACCTAGTGAAAAGCCAATTAGAAAACTGGTTAGGGGTATACAGTACATGTAGTAGTAGTAGAAATCTACTTGGGGAAATCATGTTTCTCTAATCCCCTACCCTGATTAAGGAAACCAGGTTTCCTGTTTACATGACAGCTAAGACATCAACTTACTCAAGAAAGCCGACTTAATGTGGTTAATTAAACGCATGTAAATGCACTGACTGTCAGCTTCACAGCAGAGCTGTCAAGGGTTGCTGAGAGACATAATGCGAAACTTCATGGGTTCATTCTTTTATGGGTTTGTTAGGCTGGGTTAAATTAAAATTGTATGGTTGTGCTAGATCAGCATGGCATGATGACCTGAATTGGTTCAGCTCAGCTGTCTGTTCTCTGTCATCCTGCTGCTGTGTTTGTGGTCTCTGTGAGTCAAAGGTTGAAGCTGGTATGTGCTAAATGAAAAGAGCAAAACTGAATATTACATCCATATGCTGTGTTTTTAGTGTTCTTAAATTATTAAATTACACCCTTCTTATGATGGCTTCACTCTAACCCCAGGTGCAGTCTTCCTGCAAGGGAGGTTTGTCAGCAAACAGGAGGGGCAAGCTCAGCTTGAAACCAGTTGTTCCAGAGACAGGCTCTGAGTGCAAAATTTCAGCCAGGACAGAAACAAGGATCTGCCTGTTTCTCAGCATAAACATTTATACACACATTCTGGGGATGCCAGGGACCTGTTTTTTTACAGACACAAAAAAGGTATAATATGAGGCTTTTAAACACAAAAATATGTTTTCACCGTAAATCTTGTCAATGTAAAAGTTTGAAATGTATTGATATTGATTAATTTAAAACATTGTTTACACAACTATAAGTAAGGTCTCCGGTACAGAGGTTTGCTAGCATAATCAATTCACTTTTCTTTAATACAAGGGATCCTCTAACCATCAAGAGCCTGATCCTCACTCTCAGCTGAGGCTGCACTGCATGCTCGGTACTACTATAAAAAATTGTATTAACCCTAACCCTTACCTCAAAACTAAACTAGGAAATAATAAGAACCAACTAAATCATCTCATTCTCATGACTTAAAACTTAAACTGAATGTAGACTATACTGTACATAAATACATACACAAATAAAATGTGAGGCTCTAAATCAGCTTCTAGATTTTGTCTGTCTGACTGCATATCCTACTAGACACTGATCTAGTATGATCGAGGAAGAGACAGTAAAAGTAAAGAGCACAGGACAGGAATCTCAGTATGATATTGCCACTTAAACCCTGGTCTTATCATGTTCACCCAGCAACACTTAGTGCTAAAATTATAATTATACAAAGCTGTTCTTTCAAATAAATAATTCCCAATCAATTCACAGTCAAGTAATCACGTTGAATGACGATGATTATTAGATAAATTCTTTAAAAAAACAATGCAGTGATTTTTCCTGGTGTTCAGGTTTTCCCACTTGGTACAGTAGTTGACTATTTGGAGGATATTCACACATGTGTAAGAGGTCAGTTGCCAGGAAATTGTACACAAATATTATTTTAAGCATTTAAACTATAGTAACATTTTTGGGAGAAGCCAGACTGAAAGCATTTATAATCAGAGAAAAAATAGGCATGTAATTAAAATACATATAAACAGAACTAATGATTTACACAAACACACACACACTGAAGCACAGCTGGAATTTGGCGGTATGTTACCAATTGATTTTTGAAGATGCCAGAAACTAATTCTGGCAACTGCATGGTGCCAGCTGGCCTACTAATAGAAAAGCCAGTTTCTTCTGTGAAGTAATATGATGAATGTGAGGTCTTCAGCTCTGAACTACGGTTTGTTTTGCAAGTGCAAATTATCAAGGATACACAGGAGGAGAGGTACACAAGATCACTACCTCTCCAGAAATAAATAAGATAAAGAAGATCTCTCTGCCAAGTCTGACAATCTGTCAGCACCACAGCTTGCCAGCATGTGTTCTATGTGATGTACTTGACTTCTTAATGTTAGCCATAAGTCACTGGTGAACCATGACAGCTTTACAGAAGCTATAAATATAAATCACAAAAAGACATAATCATTCAATTTAATCAATTTAAAACAAAGTACGATAAGAGACTAGTAATTCAAGTACTCATGGTGGACTTATTAAGTCTTAATAATGATTGACATTATTAGGATTTTTCCATTTGCTGAAAAATGAAAAACATTACTGTCAAATACTGTACTGGCATTGTTCACAATTACAGAAATATGTATAATTTTTAATTCATATTCATTACAGTGGGTGTGAAACAATACAGGTGCAAAACACAAAAGAGCTATAAAAAGTAACACGGCAGCAGTGTGTCCTCTTACCACTTTTCTCCTCCAGCAGACACATGTTGCTGAACAGTGTATCCAAACTGCGCTTGTTTTGGGCCTTTGATGATCCTGTGTTTCTTTGTGTCGATATTGAAGCAGTCATGGAATCCTTCAAAAAACAAAACAAAAAAACAAACAAGAGAGAATTGCTATCAACATTGACTAAATAAGATTTCAGGTTATCATTGACCTGAAGTTCAGTTACTAGTTCTGTAATATTAGTAAAATCTACACAGTACATTTTGTTTCAGTGGCACATAACAGTGTCTCAGCAGTCTTACAGATGTGTGTTTTGTGACTGAGTGGACCTCAGCATCTGGCCTTAGTGCAACAAACACCAGCAAACTCATCCTTACTCATGCTAAGAAGAATGCCTAGTCTGTCGTGTGTATGTTTGTCCTCCTGCACCAGTCTAAACACACACTTCCCTTATAAAGAAACAGCCAAGAGCAGCTGAGCTGTCATTCACATGTGACTGACAGACCCAGACAGTGTTTACCTGTAAACACAAATACATTTTTGCAAGGACTGTAATTGTGTCTGGATTGTGTTTTCTATTAACACATTTAATTGTTCATGTTGTTCATTTACGTCAATAGCAAGTCGAAAATAAGCTCATACTGAACATATCAGTTTTTTATGCAATAATGTCAGATCTTGCAGAACAATCTGATAAACTGTACTGTACTATTAGAAACTACTATATCACCTTATAATCATCCATTAGTTTTGTATTAATAAAGTGTTACCTGATATGTAATCACAGGGTAAATAAAAGCTGATCTAAGGCCCAATTAGAGCTTTTAAATTTGTAATGTTGGTTTACCTATACTGTACGGTACGGGAACCATAAATGTACTTATACTGTAACTATTTTCTAAGTAGTGTAGAGTGTATTTATTCTAATTCTACTAGGTACCTATGGGCTATAATATGGGTATATACTTCTGCAATTACTGGTATATCCCTTGTTCCAGGTACTTACATAGTAAATATTAAACATAAAGCCTGTAAATTAAAGTGATCACTGTTACCCTATTGTTAAACAGACGTTGTGCTGAAAAGACTCCATTAATATTTAACCACTGTATAAGTTCAAGAAACATACTTACCTTTACACTAGATCTTTCTGGCACTCATTCATTCATTCATTCATTCATTCATTCATCTTCTATACCGCTTAGTCCCCGCAAGGGTCACGGGAGTGCTGGAGCCCATCCCAGCCAGCTTACGGGCGAGACACCCTGGACAGGTTGCCAGTCTATCGCAGGGCCACATATAGACGAACAACCATGCACACTCTCACTCACACCTACGGGCGATTTAGAGTCCCCAGTTAACCTGACTGCATGTCTTTGGACTGTGGGAGGAAGCCGGTTTCTGGCACTGAGCTCTATTTTAATATACCATCTTTGCTTTGCTTTGCTTGCAGACTATTACATTTCAATGCCAGGAAAATAAAGCAGCAATGAAAGTCAATTGTTTTTTATCCTTAATGAGACACTGAGGTTTGTTTTGTAGGAGTTTAAAGTAATGGCCTAAATATCAAGGCTTTTCTCACAATATGAGCTGCACATTTGAGGGTAAAGACCTCTGGTTTTAACCATCACAAATCCCCCACTTCCTAAATATCTGTGGCTCCACACACTGATGAGCTTATTGTATCCCTCATGTCCTCGCTCACTGCTCACTCCCCATGTGTTAGACTCTGAGGTCATATCAAGTCAAGTGAGTTCAGTTAATGTAAGCAACAAGATGAAAGAATGTTTAACAAAGAAGGAGACACAAATTTCTAACATTTCTAACTCACAGTAAATAACAAATTCAAGACAGTTGTACAGCAGGGTTGTCTTATAATGATGTGAACCATTCATTCATTTTCTATACCGCTTAGTCCCAGTAGGGGTCACAGGTGTGCTAGAGCCTATCCCAGCTGTCATGGGGCGAGAGGCGGGGTACACCCTGGACATGTCACCAGTCCATCGCAGGGCCACATAGAGACAAACAACCATCCACACTCTCACTCACACCTACAGGCAATTTAGAGTCC
>OMLM01018653.1:93648-117430 GCA_900302695.1 Helostoma temminkii | reverse complement strand
ACAGACATACCTGAGTAACAAGAAACACCGGTAATGAACATGTTCCAATACCTTTATTATTATACTGCATTCTGTGTTGTTTACGGTTGTTTACAAAAGGTTAGTAGCGGACAATTTAACATTCACCAGTTTAAAATTATGTATGATAGTATAATAATAATATTTCTGCACATTAATGACTAACATAACATATTGTCAAATCATATTTTAGCTACAAAATATACCCACAAGTTTATATAATATATAAACAATGAGGTTGCTTTAGATGTGGCTTAAGTCTGATGTCCACTGGGATGGACAGTAAACTGTTCTCTTCGCTTAAATTTAAATGTATTCAGATTTTTATTTAGGATATTATCTCTTGAGACTGTTGAGTTTATAATCAATGCAAACTGGACATAAACTAGTATTTAACAGGTGAAAATGCTGCTTGTGCCTGTCTTTTTAGTGAGTCATCGCCTTGTTGTGTAATTCCTGAAAGTTCCTCAGATTAAGTTTCCTAATCAGTGCTCAAATAAAGAAATCTCACATTTTTCACATAGTTTCATAGAGAGAAAAAAAAAGTCAATTTCAATGGATGCAGGTTCTGAAGGAGTTAACTCTTAAGAAATTTCTCGGAAATTGTTCCTCAAACATTCAGCTGTACATGCTGAAGCTTATTGCCCATGGAGATGTTACTTTCCACAAATCAAAGCCAAGTAAGGCAGGGGTAGGGTAAAACAATGAATGGTTTTATAACAGCAGTGCACACACTCAAAGATCTCTAAGGGCCTTTTTGAAACATGTTGGTGTTCCAGCAACTGGGTTTTGGCCCTGTATCATCTGTGTGGACGGCAGGAGGAGAATCCTGTGAGGAGCCCTGTGTAAAGCATTAACTAGGAGAAAGTGCTGACAGGTCATCTGCAGGAAGCTCTTGCAGAGTTCTCTGTCACATGTTATGCTCTGTAGAATACTTGAACCAAACAAGATTCCATTTATTATTTACACAGTGGAAACAAATGGCAAAAATACAGAGGACCAAAAAAAGTTTCTTAAGTTTTAACAGGTTCTGAGGTATCATACTTAAATAAAGTTTACAGAAAGTCTAAGTAAGTTTGCAACAGTGCAGTGTCTTTTTATAAGATGCTAACCTGTAGCTACAGTTTTCAGTTGCACAAAATGGAAACACCAGTAACTACTTCTATTGTGCACATATTTGGACAAATGTACAATATTGTATAAGATTTCACTGCTGCAAATGTTAAATAAGCATATTTTCTTACAATTAAAAACACATGACACCAAACTGCATCTTAATTGATGGTCAACTAGTGCTGAAGCAAAAGAAACTGAAGCAGTGTGAGCAGATTTGGATGAAGAGAACTTGAGTGACAGTGAACAAGCCTGGAGGAATTCAGTGGTTTTAGGCCCCTATACAAAAATCCTGTTACTTTACAGAATGCAGATTGTCTTTTGTAGATTATTTTGGAGAGTTACAATTTATCTTTATCTATTTAGAAAAAAGTTGTGGAAAAGTGTATGTATGTATGTATGTATGTATGTATGATGAGTAAATAAACTTCACAAGGATTTCTTTAAGTCTGAGTGTATATATATATATGTTTGAGCTAAGCAGAAATGCAGATGTTTTCAAAAGATGGCATTTAGAAAAAAACAGTCCATCTTGAGTAAACTCAACTGGAGATCTATGACTTTAAGCTTCAAACACTGTCTACCCACATAGCTGAAGTGAAAATATGTAATAGATCCCATATTTCATTATGTGCAGTCACTGTTGCATCTTTTGGCAGTGGAAAACACAAAAGCATAGTTTTCTTCTGTGTTTTTGTTATTTTGGGTTTTGACAGAAAACAGGCAGCTGACCAACAGTTATTTCTTACATTATTTATTTCTTGCAGTTTTATAGTAATCTGAAACTTATCTCAAGATGCATTAGATAATGTAGAAGGATTGTCAAGTTTGTAGCCTACTGCACATTTAATCGCCATTAGACGACACACAACTTAATAATTCACATATTTGCTGTTGAAAATAACTATGTATATTTATTTATATCTTGACAGTACCCGACAAATGAATTTCTGACAAATGTATTTATTAGTCAACCAAACTGTTATGTGCTTGCCTCAGTTGAGCTGTAATGTTCAGCCTGTGAATGCCTAGGGTTTGTGGGAAATGGTGTTTTTTTAAGCTGCTATAAAACCTAATATTGTATAAACAATGATATTAGACTGTTTTATAAAAAAACAAAAAACATTTAAAAAAATACCGCCCTTATCTTACACGCCCTTAACATACCAGGTATGTATGTTAATTGTACCACTGCATACTGATGAAATAGGCTACTTTCCAAGACCTTTACAAGAGTTTGAATCATTAGTGTGAGAAAGATTCTGCTTGTGTCTGGGGAGGTAAACTCATCACAGAGGACCATGTCCAGCATTTCTGAAATATACCCAGCATGAATGTCCAAATAAGGTTGAGAGTTAAAATCATCACAAGAATCATGCATATAGTATAGTGAAGGTATAAAGAGATGATTTTAACTAAATGTTTTTTATAAAGTCTATTCACCAAATACATAAACAATACTTTGGTAAGTGATACAATCTCAGTAGCAGGTAAATACCTATGGAAAATGCAAGTATATGGTCAGAATAAACATATTAAAGAACTACATACAGAGAATGGTTTAAGTAAATGTTTCTGTCTGAGCATGGGAGAGTCATTATAACTTTTCCAGATCTCTGGCAGAATGTCATGCAGGTTGAGTTGTGCCAGTAGCAATAGTGGCAAATAGACTAATGTGGAAAATAAAGCCACACGCCACAAGATGGACGACAATGGAACGCCGCAAAGCTCACACGTCCAGATTCTGGGCAAAGCCATGTCTCTCAACACCCAGCTTAAACACAAAGCCTTGGTGCCCCTATTAAATTACTTCCATGGATGTAGTAATGTGCTATATGTCAGTAAGGATTTTTCCAGTCTGTTTCCTGTTAATAGATACAATATATTCCCAGGTATAAGATGGTCATCAACATATAATGCTGTATATGATCAGCTCTTATACAAGGCACATTCCACCCAGGACACACACACAATCAAAATATCAAAAAAGAATTACAGTACACTACATTCCTCCATTCAATCAAGTAACTCATGAATCCTCATACGAAACTTTAGATCATACCATCCTGTGGTTGAACATACTTCTGCCTCCGTCATGTCTTCATCATGGGAGAACACATACTCCTGTTTCAGACAGATGGAAAAATTGCACTCTGCTTTTTTTTTCCTCTTGGATTTCAATGGAAAACCAAAAGGTCTACAATTTTCTGCTTGTAATTATTAGGTTTCACAAAGCTTATATGCAATTATCTGTTGCAAGTTGACCACTCAAACACTAAGTTAAGTCATTCTCACAGACTTTCTAAACGCAATCCTTATGTCAACACATCAACATTTAATGCAACACTAGTGTGATGTTTCCAGAGGGAAAGTCTATGTGAGCTGGCATTTTTGTAGTTTCACACCCTGACAGCTACTGTTTTGACAGAATTAAAATCTTCTACTTATTTTGTACCAGGCTTAGCAGTTCATTAGTCCAGTGAACACGTCCAGTTTCTTTAAGAATTGCTCAATTTAGCAATGTATGTCTGCCCCAAATACATTCTAATTTTAGTTTGTGCTTTACTAAGATTAGAGTGTGGAGCCTCTCTTACATTACAATTATTCATTGCTTCTGTTGAGATTAAGTGAAAAATGTGATCACCTCAGCATAAATGAAACTGTCCCCCTGAATAGATAGAAACAGAAATAAAAGAGGGTCTATAAATGTTAGGAACATAAACAATTGAAAAATAGAACTGAAGTTGTTTTTCTAAAATTTAATTTTTCATTTGTCAGATTAATGTATGATTACTACATATTATGTATTAAATGTTTTTAATATTTTTTATCTATGTAATGTTTACCAAAAAAACAAACAAACAAACAAAAAAATAAGTTATTAAAACCTTGGGCTGCTTGAGAGAGTTGATCTAAATGTTCAGCTCAACCTGCAACTGTTATTATGTTTGTTCAATAATGTCTCAGTGTTACAATGGATAAATGCACAATTATGAAGAAGCCTGATGTTAACGGCTTTTTTGGCAAAAAGCCTTTCCTGACCCCAACCTGAGCATTTCCTGTATTTCAGTGACACTGGCGATGCAAATGAAGCTGTTGCTGCTGATGATGTGGAAAACGTTTTGTGCCATTCATCAATTAGATCATTTAAAAGTGGGACTAATGCATGAGATTGACTGGTTATTTTAGGTCCAATTAATTCATATAGTTAAATCACAGTGACTGTGTGTGACTGTCAGCATGTGACAATTTATGGTGTATGTGTAACATTAGACAGTGCACGTTAAACTGTCTAGAGAAATATTGGGATATTATATATAGATATATGAAAATATAAACAGTTTATAGTGAAATTAAATTAATAAACATGACACAGGCCAAAGATATAAATTGCTTTCACACATTCACTAGAACCCTGAACTTCTCCAGACTTTACCTGAGTGAGCTGCATGTGACAATGCGAACGTCCAAGCATTAAACTGACTTTAACTTGTGAGCCTCCTAGTGCAAAGTCTGTGTAATCTCTGTGTGAGCCCAGGTGGAAGTATTCACAGCGAGCCAAAGGGCATTCAGCACAACACCAGAAACTATAGGAAATACTTATCATGCTTTCTGTTGGTATATCATGCTCCTCTCTTTTACGAAACCAGGGTTATACACATAACACATCATGTCTAATCACGCAATTGGCTCTGCTTCTATGTATTGTGATAAAAAACACAACAGATTTTGGCGGAGTACTTTTTGTGTTTGTGCATTCTGCACACTTAACACAACGCTCACCCCTCACCAAACTTAAACAGGAAAACCATAAATTTGTGAGTAACAGCTTAAGGTTAGAGGAACGAACTTGTGACCTGAAGCTTTCAGGATCCTGAGAATGACTAAATCAAATAATAATGATGAAAGTGCTTGTTTCACATCACAATTGAGCATAGCTTACCGTTAGCTAACACATTAGACGTTTCCTTAGGATTGCCAGGAATTATATGATTGTCTATGGCTGCCACATGTTCTAGATCAGTGGTTCATTTCTAGAGAACAAAATGAATCAACAATTAAAATACTTTGTGTGTACAAAGCCCAAACTGAGTCAAGTGTAAGCAAAATACCAATGAGGCAAGTAAAAACCAAAGACCTTTGTATATAAATGAAAATAAATAAATAATTGTGCTATTTTTGTTTCTTAGTCACTGCAGCTAGACACTGAATACAGTCTAATGTGATAGTGGTATGTATAATGTGCCAAGGAGAAAATATAGATTTGAATTGATGAGACAGAAAGGTAAATCATCAGCATACTGTTTTTGTGTATGTTTTATAAAGCTCTCTATAAAGTTCTCGCATCTTAGTATACTTATACTTAAGTGACAAGTTTATGAGTTAAGTTTCACTTATAGAAATTGCACACCTACATTTATGAATCTTATATTAGTAGAAAAAGATAAATGGGATTATCATGGGGGGAGGTCAATTGCTCCTGTACCAGGACATTTAAATATTTAGTTGGCTCCATACACATAATATAGTTCTAAATGCACACAACAGCCTTATAAATTATATTGCACTCACTACATTACACATACTGTAAAATGGGCATCACATACGTTCTAAAGCAAGTCTGAAGGCAAGGCACTACTCCTTTACCAGAAACCACTGAGATATATATCTGGACTGTGTGCAATTTTCACTGTGCTCAACAGCTGGCGTCCCTAAATGAGATGTTTAGCTGGAAATACCAAAAGAGACTTTTAAACTTTTTCAACAACCCCTACTGCTCTGTGATTTACTGTAAAAGGGTGGCACATTTCCAGGAGCAGGTTGGAGATCAGCACAGAGTCCCTGCATGCTGAGTGTCTTCCCTCTACTAGGCACAGGTTAACACGTCAACAGCTGGAAACACCAGTGAGTGAAAGAGTTTATAAGCTTTGGGTTAATTCTCTTCCTGAAGACTTCAGCTTCATAAAGTGCTCCTTCTGCTTTTGTAACACTGGTCACGTGCCTTCAGATGTCGTGAGAACATCACTTTCCTCATCATTTATAGTTTATCAGCATCACATAAACAGAATGGTAAACATAGAATTCGACTATTAAATTATTGTTTTTGGTCTTCAAGCCAAATGCAAGTCTCTCAGTTAATTAGTGCAGCTGTATTCTCTCCCACAGCTTCAAATACTTGTTCCTAACACCAGCCGTTCCACGCAGATGTGACAAACATACAAACTGTTAGCTGCTACATGGCGAAGGATCAGAGAGCGCATCTACACCCTCATAAGGCAAAGCAGATTACAGATGGAAATTTTAGTCATAATAACAAAACACATTTTATTTCTGTTTTTGTAAAAATGGTCTCATTTACTTTTAAGAACAACAGACTCTGTCAGACAAAGCATTCCTATTCATTTCTTCACAATCTTTACCAAGCATAGCAACTTTCGACTCATTTATACTCATTTCAACCACCAGCTCACAGAATCTTAAATTCTGAAAATATCAAATCGAACCGACTACATATCAGAAAATATACATAATAATGTATTCAAAGAGTAGACTCTACCACCTAAAGCAACGCTCTAATTGTGTAGTATCTTTGTGATATTCTTGAAGCCTCACTAGAGGTTTTAGTAAGATCCTTTGTCGGGCATCTGATTGTCTTTATATCACAATGAATCAGAGCAAATGCCTGGATTGAAGAGTAGTGTGTCACTTGTTCCATGTGGTAGAAATATGCCACTGGTTTCAGTCGGCTGGCACTAATCAGACTTCACACATGTTCCGAGGCTGATTTCCAGCTCAATCAAACACAATCAGGAGGAAAGTTGGAATGCAGTCAATCTTTAGCAGTTGGAATTCAAGCTGCTCGCTATCACATATAAACAATGCAACATCAATAACAACAACAAAAAACAGGAAACAGAGGAAGACAAAGAACAGACACAAATTTACCCGATTGTACCAAATCCAACTGATTTTAGATTTTTGATTCCTGAACCACCCAGATGTACGGTAATTCTTATTGTGTCAGACATTAGCAGACAAAGCGTTTTCTTTGGAAATAGTTAAGCTTTTTAGTAACTGACCCAACTATTGACCCCAAAGTGTAGGCAAACAGGATTCAAGTATCTTTGTTTATACTTTTGGTAGTATACTGGAACGACACAGAGTTTTGCAGAAGGTTTAATAGCATTCCACTGCTTGATAAGCCATTGCCTGTTAGTGCTAAGCTTGAGAGTGAAAATTTTAATCTGCCTAAAAGCTGTGTAAGCAACGTCGAGGGCTGCTCTAATAGAAAAAAGAGTGCTGGACTTAGTGCTGGACTGGGAGCTTGTCTGTCCTTGCTGCCTTTGAAGTAGGAAGACCACACAACCACATCCATGCCACTTCTGTTTCTGTTACACCATTATTTCCACATAGGACATAAGCAACTTACTCACATGATCTTAGACAGAAACAACGAACAAAAACACAAAAAGTTCCATGATTGTTTTGTACTGATGGAGGTGGACTGACAGTTTCTCTGAATAAATGTATTGTCCCCTGCAATGACTTTTATGTGATACACATATGTAGTTTTTTCGGTACTGTAAAGAGAAAATAGGTGAACCAGAGCAGGGCAGCAGGTTTTATTTTCTGTCTCAATGACCGTCACGTACTGGAAAAACATTTGTATCTTGATGAAGCGTACACTATGGGCTGAAAGGTATCTCATTCTCCTGCCGGAACTACATTTGAGTTGTGTATGTTTCCAGTATTTTTTTCTTTATTTGATGACTACTGGATTGCAAAGGTCAGCTTAACTGCTACCATATGCTAAGCCTTTGTACTGTCATTGCCTTAATATGAATGTGTTGTTTTCCAGACTGTGCGCGTGCTGAATGTGTATGAGAGAGAAGAAAAGAAACATATACAGTGACAAAGAGAAATAAAGAAATAATGTATATGTGTGTCTGGTTACTGATTCTGGGTGAAACACTAAACCCCATTGTGAATTATTAATTTAGGATCACTGACAACCTGTATTTGAGTAGTTTAGCCACAGTATGTTCTTCCTTAAACTGCATTATCTGTTACTTTTCTAAATCTAACAGTTTAAAATTATGTTATGTTAAAGAAAATCAGAACAGGTTATTAAAATTATAACAGTATAAAGCATCTTTCCTTAACTCTGACTTAAACAAGACTCTGATGAGGTCTGGCAGCATTTTTCCCCATAAGAGAACTCTGTAAATCTACCCCAATGACCACCAGGTGAAAATACATGGAGGTATTAAAAACTGGTGGAAAATGGCTTAAAGATAAGGAGAGACTATGAATGAATGAACAGTTCATTCTGCTCCTGGTTGAGCTATGTATCACCTACACAAAAAGCCACATGCTTTTGAGGACACTGCTACCCATTTTTTCTTGGTCCTACTCAAACCCTCTCCCCCTTCTTCTTCTTCACTCCACTTCAGTTAGAGGAAGTGGTTTTTGTGCAGACTGTGGCTGGCTGGAACACTGTGCTGTGCACTGGGAAAGCCGAAATTTGAGTGCTTGTGCATTATATGTTCCACTAGAGCAACAATTTCTCTGGGCAAGCGTCAAAGGATCTAGATGGGGGGGGGCTTAGCCAGGGTACAAAGCAGTGAGAGCTGGTCTCATTACCATAAATAAGGACTTTAACAGTTTGGTGGTTAAATTGGTTTTGGTGCATGCCACATACCGTATATCCGAAATTAAATCAGACCACATAGCTTGTTGTATATCATTGTCTCAGTTCTTCATCATCCTTATTTCTCTCTCCCTCTGCTGTTTGCTGACCAGCAACCTAGAACAATGAAAAAGAAATCCAGGAGTTACACAACAAAGAGAAACATGTATGCAGTATATGTGAAATACAATAACCTCTGTAATCCAGAATATACTTTGTTTGTACAATCAGTTGCAGTTTTTTTGTTGCAATGTCAATTACAGATTTACCAATGGATTCATAAAGGTAGAATCTTACTTATAATGCACATACAGCAGGCAGTAACTATGCAGATCTCCTAATAGATTAAGAGCTCAATTTTTCAAATTATGGTTTTAATTAAAGATTAAGATTATAACATGCTTTTGTATTGGTTTATTGTATTAAAGGTGGACATTTGTAACCATTAAGCTCAACCAAAACCTAAACCACTTGATGATGTTACAATTGAAATTCTTCAATCCTGTACGTCATCTTCATCTCAAGCTTAAAATAATTTTTACATTGCAGTTTTAAGATGCCTTTGCAACCAGCCTGTAGTCTGCCAGATTGGTCATACCACTGACTGACTTGTGGTTTGCATATCATTACCAGTTTTCTGACTCAGAAATTCAGCCTGAGTCAGTGGCACAGTGGTTAGTTATATCAAATTAATGTGTTTTGTTTTTTGTAGCAGTCATCAGCTAGGCAGATAGATTAAGTAATGCCTTACAGAATGCTGTCTCATGCTTATATTAGACAGAGAATGAATCATGAGGGATTCCACTGAGAACTGATATGCATAAACAGGATTAATAGAGTAATGAAGGAAATCTATGAACAAATGTATTAGAAAAACATGAGGTTGATATGGCCATGTTTTAATTCTAACTGCACATCTTATTCCTGCCAACTTTTATCTGAAATGCAGTAATTGCAGGGTTTTATCAGCTTTGGAGTAGTCACATACTATAACTGACTGCATATATTGGGTGAAGAATTTTTTACAAATCTGAGGCATTCAGAAAGAAAGACGGATCAATTTTACCAGCTTGCAGAGACACACAAACACTAGTACAGCGTATAAATTAATATGTTCCACCATTGTCCTAGAACTACAAGCTACATCTTGTGAGTGTGGCTATGAAGTGGGTGGAACAAAAGTACCAAAACACAGGTGACCAGCGAGGTGGCAAGAAGAATACAAACGGCTCAAAGGGAGACACACACAGACATGGTCAATGATCTGGCAGAGAACAAGAGCCTGGTTAATGAGAGAAGTGAGAGGAAAGGTTTGACAGCATCTGGTGGCTGGATGGAGAAGGGCAGGAGAAAAGCAGCAAGGACAATATAAAGAGGGCTAAGAAAGAAATGTGGAATGTTTTTAAGTAAAATAAAAAAATAAAAATAAATACGATTCCTTCTAGCAGGCACATTTATTGAATACAAGTTTTTTTTTAAAAAACAAAGACTTAATCCAAATATTTATGTATCATCAGTATTATCAGTTTTTACTTGTACTTAATTCTACTTACTAAATGAAAAAAACTGAATACATTTAACAGTAACTGGAACATGCAAAAAAAATGGGTGGCCTACTAAGTTCGTACTTGGTAGCCTCACCACCTTTTTAAATGTATCACAGCTTGCAAACATGTTTTGTAGCGGTAATAATAAGATTTCACCACAAGGGAGCAGCAAATAGTTAAATATGGTGGGTTTGGCCAAGTTACAAAGCGGTCATTGAGTCAGAACAATAACCAAACAGGGTATGAAAATCCTAATGCAAAACAGACTTGCTATAAACAGGAACAGAGTTGTGGGTGTTCAACAAATAGATAAACCAGACTGTGACCACTGTTTTTTATTCTATTTATCAAGGGAATGTTGTTGACAGCAAGGCTTTTCACCTTATCTATAGAGATTTTGAAAGATTTCTCTCCTCCCACTTCAGTTTTCTTTGGATAGGAGCATGTAGACGTGGTGGAATATGTGAGACATGGTGGTTGCTTCAGGTACCCAGATTGTGTATTGTGTATGTTCTTCTCACACCTTTTTATGGTGTAAATTGGGAAAAAGTGCTTCCAACAAGTCAGGACTGTGGCACAAATAATTTTCACACAAAATCACACTCATGCAGGTTTAAGAAATGACTTACTTACTTAGGCATTTAAATATCTTAAATATCAGACCTCTACTGCATATGTTGTATATTTTAGTGCACAAATACACAAATTCCCTTATGATGTGTTTCTAAAAATTTCACATTAACACCACTTTAGTGGCAGGTTTTTTATGCAGATATTTTCTCATATAGATTTCCATTGACACAGGAAGTACTATTATTCAAGGCAGGAAATGCTGAGAGTAAGACCTCAGATGACACTCCTAAAAACTAAGATTGAGGAGCAAAGTTGATACTGAATAACAGTATGGATAGATGTGATACAACCACAGAAAGACAGAAAAACATAATGGCCTACCTACAAAGGTCAGTTTCTGTCATCTTATTCAGGATGGACAGCTTCCTGCTTTGTCTCCAGCATGTACAAACACTTAACAGTACACACACAAGTATGCATATGTAGATGAAAAAAGACAAAGCCAGTATTGTGGGTGGCAGCTTCTAAAGAAGAGGCTCGCATGGCTATTTCAGCCATGGTAACTGAGTTGGAATCTTGGCCTGTTTCTAGCATCCCTCTGTTTAGACAATTAGTATGACAAAGATGTGTTACTCTGACAGTGTGGGTTGGTGCCTTGGTGCTACTATACATGTGTCCTTACACAATACATAACAAAAGTACCCCCTGATGAAAATATCAAAGTCATTCAGTTACTATACAGTTAAACTTGGCACCAACGCTGATAGTGATGTATATCTGTACAATATGGAAACATTATTTTTTTATGTCAAATTTATGGTTTTCAGTGCAATCAATTGTACTTCAATCAGACGACACTTACGATCATATAGTTACAAATTTCATGAACAAGAATATTTAATTTTTGTTCCTTTGTAGTTTAGCGTTAGGTTGAAGGACACATGTAGGGAAAAGATGAAGGGTAAGGAAATAAACATTATGCAAGAGTGTCCTTATAACTATAGCTTTTAAACTTTTGAACAAATGTGTGTTGCTTTGCTGTATGTATGTCATTGAATGTCATTGTTGTTTGGACTTCTCCCTTAGTGAAATCAAAAATGAAACAAACATTTATATATACCAGATGACGTGCAGCTAGCAACATGCCTGAGTAGCTGACTGCGACACTGCATTCAACTCCTCCCTCCCTCTTTCCCTCTGTTCTGCAGTCTTCTCCTCTCCTGTCCCAGGCAGCACTGGTCCCACCCCCTTCTGCAGCCCTGCCTGACTGCTCATCAATAAGCTGTATTAGCCCATCACTAATCATATTGCAAGAAATGGAGAGTGAGAGCGGGGCAGCCAGGCTTTGTGCGCATTATCAGTGTGTGTCTGCTTGTGTGCAGTTGGTAAGGGAGGAGGGAGGGGTATATCCAAGCGGCGAGCTTTTCCCTGTTGTAGTAACCAACTGCATGCTGACTGCCAGCCATTACTTCACTGCAGCAGCAATCAGTCCCCCCCCACACTTACTGAGCGAGACACACTAACCTGTCTGTCCCCTCCTCTTCACTCTCTCCCTCTCTTTCTCTCTCTGCATATTCAGCAGAGCTGCCCTGCTCTCCTCCTCATCACTCTGCCACTCCTGCACCATTGCTCTCTGCTTGAAGGGGACACTGGACTGCTCCTCACCCACTGAATCTGCATGACTGTCACAAAGGTAAGACCACTTTAGATGGGGAAACAACTTTCGTGATGTCACCAATGATTTGGACTCAGATTAGACTGGACTGTAACATTTATTTCAGGCATTACTCTTGTGTGCGTTTTTGCCTGTGGAGGACTAAAGATGAGTTTTTGAGTAGTGCTGGAGTTGCTTGGTAGGGTTGTCAGGATGCTGCTGCCTGAGGATGTGCGTTAATGTGTGCTTGTATGTCCCAAATATAAAGTAGTAAAGGTTATAATAGAACCAAACTTAAATTCTGATTATGTTTTTTAATCTGTGATGTTATACACAATGGTAATTCACTCTAAGTATACAGAATATATTGTTTCGCCGTAAATAAACCTTGACTTTGTATCGAGAGAAGAACATAAATATTAGGCCATTTCAAAACTAAATAGTGTCTTTTAAGTACTATATATTTTTGTAATACTCCCTTTTATAAATAATTATCATACTATTGGTGCATAATTGTTAAGAGATGTAGTGTTTTGAGTAGTGTGGCAGATTTGCTTATTAAAGATGTTTTGTTCCTTTCGTTATTAAAAATAGTGTACAGCATAAGCTGCTCCACACTGATTGGCTGGTTTGTCTCCTAAAATTCGAATAGTAATTAATATTATAACTCATCAGAAGGGCCGCTGTTGTGTCTGCCTGTGCTTGGAGGGAATTACAATTGCATTATGCAGATGCTGGCTCACAGTGGATTTTTTAAGTGGATTATTTAATATTAATATGTAGGTTGAATATTTCAGTAGTCTGTGCTTCAGCCATATCATGCCATCTCATTAATCTATTGTGGTTAGGATTGTATGTATTTGTATGAATAGTATATTTCTTTGGACATTTATCAAACATTTACCACTTTAATAAATGTAAATGTTACCTTAAAGCCATCTCATACAGCAACAGGGTCTTAGGCCTCATTATATGTTTAAGGCAGTTCCCACAAATGACTGAATTTTAGGCTTCTTGGTCAATGTTAGCCTCAAGTTAATGTCAGGGTAAGTGTAGAGTTCAAATATATACATTTGGCTATATACCAAAGTAAATCTGTTGTGAATACGTACATACTGTATGCAGGAAGCACAACGTGACAGCAGCACATGTATTTATGTCTGTGCGTATGCGTGCCTCAAGCTATGGAGAGTGTTTACATGCACCCAAGTGTCCATTGGAGGTCACAGTCTGTGCTTAACACTGGAGCAGCAAGTTGAATCCTCTTTATCAATTAAGAGAGAGAGAGAGACAGATAGAGAAACAGGAAGAGACAGAAGGAGGGGGAGGAAATCAGAACACCTACTCCCATGTAGAGAATTACATTGGCCCAAAATAGATGACCTACTGTAGACACAGGGCAATGGCCTATTTACTCACTTATGGTCACACACCTGCAAGTTTCGCACAAAGGTGCCATTAACAAAGAATAGAACAGTTTGTTTTTCTGGCCTAAAATCTATTACACAAAACCACACAGATTCACAGACGATTGCTCTTACACTACAAATTTTCTGCTTTTGTGTGAGAGACATTGTGTGGGAGGTGTGTGCTTTTGTGTGGGTGGACATTCTCCACTATGAGAACTGAAAGAGGAAAAGGTCAGGTGCTTATGCATTGGCGCTGAGCCAGAGCCTAAATCTGATGGTAGACAAGGCCACAGATGTTGAAGAGAACTATGATGAATATGCCTATGATTTTCTTCTCTGCTTGCATTTTGATTTCTACCTGCAATTATGAAAATGAAGTGAGGGGGAAGGAGTGAAGAAAAAAACACAAAGAATATGCTTTGACATATCTATAAAATGTTTGAAAGCACATTAGCTAGTGGTATCTAACAGATGATGGGTGGGTGGGAGAAGCGGATAGAGAGAGAGAGAGAGTCGAGGGAGATGTTTTCACTGCTCTGCCTACAGCAGAGAAGTCACCTTGGGAGTGAGACAGAACGAGAGCTTCTGTGCTGACAGGGCTAAATAGTCTGTAGCCCTCAGCACACAGATACAGACGGACAATATAAAGATGTCTGTTCTAGAAAGATGATCCCGGTAATGCCAAATTAGTTTAAATATAAATAGATTAAGTTTTGAATTGTCTGATCTGACCTCCTAACATTGCAGTTTAGATATACAATGATTTGCACTGGTGGCATAAACAACCATAATGTACATACACATGTAGTATTTCATCCCATGTTTGCCTATGAGCACCAACACGTAATTTTAATAACATGAAATCACACGTGAAGTTACAGGAAGGCTTGTCTCAGACTCCTTAGCATACCAATCAATCAAAACTTAATTACAGACTCAATAGAAGGGAGCTCAGATAAGACTAAATGAAGATCCTATATGCTAATTTAATGAGTGATAGGATGCTTTTTTAGTGGTATAGTAGAAATAAACCATCCATTCTCCTAACAGCTTTTTCTGTTAAGGGTCCCAGAATCTATCTTAGCTTTCACCGGGCAAGAACTGGGGTACACACTAGACAGGCTGCCAGTGTATCATAAGACTAACATATAGAGACAGAGAACCATCCACACCCCTAGGCAATTTACAGTCACCTATTAACTACATCGTATCTTTGGCGAGAGAGAGGAAACTGGAATTCCTGGAGAAAACCCATGGATACATGGGGAGAGCATGCAAACTCAACACTGACGCATGTATTCAAACCTAGGTTCTTGTAGCTGTAAAGCAATATTTGTAAATCACGTCATGCATTTTATGACAAAAATGGCAAAGGTCAGGCTGGTAACCTAAGGATCACCTTTATACAAACACAGTCTATACAAAATGTTTGGTGGTGCATTAATATTTCAATAAAGTGAGACTTTGGAAACTTCTTTGGGAGTATGGGCTTGGTGTCTAAAATACAGTATGTACAGAATCAAGGACCCTTGTCAATCATAAACAGATTTAAGCGACAAGTTTCAAAATGTATTTCTTTCTCTTGTCAAAAAAATAGAGAAAAACCACCATTCACTCCTCTCAGAATGTGAACATACAGAAACTAGGTCATTGCAACCCATGGCCTTTGCTTTCCAACATGGCCAAAGTCCTCTGTGAGATGAGAACATAAGCTCTTTAGCTTTTTAAGACCAACACTTCTGTCCATAATTTCTTTGAACCTAAGGGGTGGGGCTGGAGTACTAGAGTCAATCCCAGAGTCGCACTACAGTCGTCAGTTTTTCTGTTGCCTTGAGCTCCTTTTACACTGCTCCTTTAAGTACTTTTATGGTTCCGATACACAGTCTTGTTGTGCTGCATCGAAAGTACCACAACCTTCGTGCAGGGCCTTGATAGGTAGTATCAGAGGTTGAGAGCTGGGAAAAAGGGTGTGAAACGCTGGTGATGTTTTATTGTGAAACCAGCCACTGGGGTTGTTTTGCCGGTTCGACTTTCCATCATACATTTGAGAAAAAACTGCAATATGAAGTGATTCAGCATGGCCTTTTTTGAGTGACATGGAAATATTGAGATGAAATATACATATGGGTTTCATGGAGGTACATGCTTACTGCTGTATACAACATGCAGTGGCGTAGCAGAAAACTCCCAACACTGCTAGCACAGCACAGCATGAGATTATCATTACTATATCTGGAGTCTGTTCTCATCTGCTTTGTGATTATGTGTTTGTTTGTGTGTGCATTAGTGTGAGGGCACAAATGTCAGTTGGCAGACACGTTATGCATAGGTGGGTGGTACTCTTCCATTACTTCTAAATCGGTGCATTGTATCAGACATCTTGTGTCTACATCCTCAAGGCTGTTTGACACGATTACAAAATAGCCCAAAAAAACCTTGCAGCTCTTTGCTGCTCCTTTACATAACACAAAATAAGAATAAGCCCTTACAGTGAAATTACACAGCCCTTTTTTTCCATAAAAGACCACTTTAGAGTCCTCCAGCACCACAGGGGGCAATAGCAGCCAGTTCTCTAGCATTGATTGTTACCATGATTTAACTTCCTGTTAGTTTTAGTTTTGCTCTCAGACCACAGCAATCAAGTGAGAGGCATAATGGCCTTGATGAGATTTTTTTATGAAAGAAATTGACCTTTCCAGAAGGTTGAAGTCACATAAGCTGCTTTCACAAATGCACCCCAGACTTTAAACAGGTGAGCTGCATATGAGAACGCCAACACCACAGTCAGTCCGCACAGACATTAAACAGACTATAATCTGCCAACCCCCTAGTATAAAGGAAACCAGGATTATACACATAACACATTATTTCTAATCACGTGATTGACTCTACTTCAACGCATTGTAAACAAAACACAACAGATTTCTGCTGTGAACTTCTTGTGTCACGTAATGCCTCCTGCACATTCTACCCAGGGACCACCCCTCACCAAAAAATAGACAGACTATTTGCCTGATGTCCTGCATGTGTGAAAATGCAACTCTTTGCAAAGTCCAGACCTGATAGCCCAGATATAGTCAGGAGTGCATTTGTGAAAACTGCTATAGTCGCCCTCTGCTAATGACCTCTAGCAAGAGATCAGGCAACAAAAGTACAGAAGGACTGACTCCTAATGTTCTCAGCAATTTCAGAGCATTTAGCAGACAATTCAAATGTGCTATAAAGCACAACAGCCTGTTTCTGGCAAAAAATATAGTTGTATAGATTTTAACTGTTCTGTTGAGTACCCTATTCATTATAAGGCTGCAATTTGCATGGCGACCCCTTTGTTGATTTTGGTTGGATACCACAGAAAGAGCAGTTTGCTAGGTCTGGAGAGGGAGTGAGAAGGAGGACAGAGGGATGCTCAAGGAAGAGAAGAGGGACTAAGACAAAGAAGAGGAAAATAGTCTTTGGAGAACCCCTTTTCAATCACCAGCAGAATGCCCACAAGCTCACGCTGAATGGACTCCATGTGATAAACAACACACACACAAGTTTACACTGCACTTGTGTTAAACATAACTTTACTATACATTCAACCAAGACTCCCCTATAAAATTTGATAATTTACAAATTGGGACTTACTTTCCAAACAGGAAGTTGAGATGCAACAGTGTGACTCTGTAAACAGATGTATGTCCTCACAACATGATAAATTGTGACCTTATCCTTATCCTATTTTCACATTAACCACCTAACCTTATCCTCAAAAAGCTGCTGAAGTTGTAAAGATGACCCAAAAGTATTCCCTTTAAAAAAAATGTCTTCATTCTGTACGTCTAAAACTCAGTCGCCACAACGTACATGAAAATTCACGCACACACATTTCTCTATAGAAAAGGGTTTATATTTAACCTTCTGACGTAAATTCTATATAATTCAAAGTAGCATTACGGCTGTGTTAAGTGTGTTTGCAATTACATATCTGCAAACGCCCCAATTATGAAGGAGGCCTGGCCTAGCTCTGATGTCAGGCGCACACATGTGGTAGGAAAGACGTCTGAAAGCCATTTTCAGAGTGTTTATGGTGCAGCTTGTGATGTTAACTGTAAAGCTATTAAGACTCATGCTATAAAATTATACAAGATACGTTCCATAAAATGAAAGCTCTGACACATTTCAGTGATTATACAATGTCATTATCATTTGCTTTTATGGTGATTTTATTTATCCAATCAAAACAGAAAAATAAACATTAGAGAAGCTGTGCATGTACATACACAAATCCAAGCAAATTCACACTCAAACTCTCTATATTGTTTTTACGTGGCACCTCACCCTCTATAAATCTTAATTGAGCCTGATTCAGACCACTGGCCATTTGTCAAGCTTAATGTTTGTCCGCACACTCTCTCACACAAACAGACACACAGGCAGACACATTAAACTGAGAACTAATTCGCTAACCTAGCAACCCAAAACCTGCTGTTCCTGGAGCAGGAAAAATGCACAACAGTTTAGCAGATTAAGAAAACTAAATCCAGAATTCAGCTTTTGTGTTTCTTATATCCACTCTAAAAGGAGTTGATAAAAGAATTAACATGGAGAGAGAAAGTTGTGCGTGTGAGGCGGGGGTTGACAAAATGTGTCAGGAAAAAAAAGGAAAAAAGTGGGAATAGTTGTAAGAAAGCCACAGAAAAGCATTCACCACAGGAAGACATTCAGATCTCATGAGCTCATTGCCTGTCAGAAAGCTTCATTATCCTGCTCAATATGTCTGTGTTTGTCTGCAAAACTGTACTTTCCAAATCTGTGTGAAAAGCCTGAAATCTATGTCCAAAAGAGTTGAGAAACTCTTCTCTTGTATCACTGCATAAATCATCCATCTACTGCAAATGCATTCACAAAGTCCAGACACTCATATAGTAGGGAACATTTCTCACCAAATTAAGACTGGAATTCATTGCAAAAAATTGCACAAGGGAAAGCTTTCATGTGGCTTTTGCTGGATGAAAGTGTTCATTTTTGGAGTCCCCTTTGGGAGGTCACAAACGTTTAAGGAATCATGTGAAATTATTAGTGAACATCCACTAGAGGAAATAAAGACTCGGGAGAGAGTGGCCATTATGAACATCCTCTTCCCCCCAACTGAGATTAGGTGCACATCCTGTGGAAGCTGTGTGTGTGCACGCGCATGCACGCCTCTAAGTCAAGACATAGGATGTGCTTCCTGTTTGTGTGCCTGGGGTGCAAGACAATAAGGGTTTATTTGTATCCCCTGTAACTACAGTTTCAGCTTTCATTCTGTATAAAACCTTAAATCTCTATCTTTGTTTTCTATTTTTCATTTTTCAAATTCCTCGATATGGTTAAATATCCTGAGCTCGTCTAACTAAAATGTGCTGTGCATTGAATAGAGACACTAAGAAAAGAATACAGTCTTATTTCTCAGAATCACAACAGTGGCACTGGAGACGCTGCAGCGGTCAGTGCATGTCAACTAATCAGGCTGCTGCAGTGCCAAAGCAGTGAGAACCAGGGTGGTCGGAGCAGTAGCTGCTGGGTTGGGAGGCTTGATGAAGTGTCCTGGAATCTACTTACGCAATTTTATCCCACATCACATTCCCAAGCACTAGGATGACAATAGCAGTGGTGTATGCTGTGCTGTATTTTTACTTCTTGAATTCCAATTTTGTTGTCAGTACTGTGATCTCTTATGCTGGTAAAAGGCTGGTTAAATCAGGATGAAGCACATTCTATGCACAGATTATAAATGTATCTTTTTAAGTGTTGTATTGTGGGAAGAACAGTTTATTCTACAGTGAATGAGACAGTGCTGAAGAGTTTAGTGAACATGAGAGAGTGATGGGTGGGGAGTGAGGCAACAATTGAAAGCACATCCATGGAGGATGATCCTACCACCCACACTCTTTCCTTCTCACAAACACAAAGATATCTGTTTTTGAGTTCGCTGGGGTCAAATTCAGCTCTGTACTTCACCTATGGGCACTGATAGCAAATATAGATGTTATTCCTTGTAGCACAAAGAACTTGTTCATTTCCTTATCTTGTGTGTCTACAATTCCCTTTCCTTTTTTTTTGAATACTTAAAAACTATCTAACAATCTGTGCTACAGTCTGTTCAGTAGTGCTAAAATGAAAAGTTAAGGCTGGGGCAACACACCAACATAATCAATTAAATTACATTAATACATAGATTTGAGTGCAGTGTATTGATGCATTACAGTATTTACATTAATCCCAAATTAGTGCAGCTCTTCCTTCCTACCATGCTGAAAATGTGTCTTTATTTTCAAAAAAAACAGAAAACTATGATGACCTAATAAAAAGTGTTATGTGGTCTAGAAAAACAACTGCAGTGCTTTGAGCCATAGTGCATTTGACATTTGCTGAGGTCAGGTTTAGGGGTTGAAATCTCTAGGTTCCTCACGAGTCGATTCAGTTTGGGCTGCAATGCAGTGCTAAACCAATTGTCCGTGCATCCTGGTCCATATCTTTTTCATTCAAATAACTTTTATTAATAAAACAATTAGAAGAGATGTGGCAAAACCAGAAAGGTTAAAATTGTAAAAATTGAACTAACAGTAAAGAAAAGTTTGCTTGTAGCAGGCTGTTGTAGTAAATGAATAGTCTATTCTAAGTATATTCTAAAAGTAAATAGATTTCTGATCAACATCCTATCGTAATGTGCAATGAGCAATATATTCCAACCCGAAACAAAATCACAAACAGCTTTTATACAAATTTATTAAACTAGATTTAGATCATCAAAATGTTTATATTACATAAAGATAACCTGAGTAATTACAAAATTAAGGTTTTAAATTATGATTTAATTTATTAAGGGAAAAAACCAAACCTGTCTGGCCCTATGTGAGAAAGTAATTCCCCCAACTTGCTAAATCATGATGGAACTGTGATTAAACACATCTTTGGAAAGCTGGGTTCAATTTCATTTGCCACACTCATGCATGATTACTGCCAGACTTGTGCAACAAGAAACCAGTCAAATAGAAGCTGTCTGACAAAGTGAAGCCTTTTTCATCATCTTTTCATGTTTGTTTTTGTGTTATTTTACTTCCTGTCATGGTTTCTTGTCTGTTTCCGCTGCTATCACACACACATACACCCTCATCTGACCACAACTCTGCTTTGCCCTCCAGACACACACCCATTCTCTATTACTCTGATCACTTCCAGGTGTAGCTCATCAGTCCATCAAACTCATCTTCATAAATACCCTCCTGATTTACACTGCCATTGTCATATCATCTTGTTTGTTCCTACCAATCTGTGCCTGTTGTTCCTTTTTGCGTCTGCCTGTCATTTTGGTTTTGGACTTTTCTCTCCCCATTTGCTATGTGCTTGGTTTCAGTAGTCCTGGTTGTTAGTTGTCTTTTGCAGTGTTTTTCTTATGTTTTCATTCTTATTTAGTTTTCTGCTTCTCATTTGTTTTTCCTTTTCTTCCCTTCAGAGTAATTTTCTGTTCTCTTCTGATCTTTTCTCCTGTGTGTTTCCCTTTGTTTATCAGTCTTATTAAAATTCTTATTTATACATCCCTTCTTGTCCTGGTTTGCATTTTGGATCTGCCTTTTTGAGAAAACTTTGACAGACAAGAAATTCAACAACAGAGGAGAAACAAACTAGTTGGCATGCGTCAGCCTATAAAGGGCTTTAAAGCCATTTCTAAAGCTTTGGGACTCCAGTGAACCACAGTGAGAGCTACTATCCACAATTGGAGAAAACTTGTAACAGTGGTGAACCTTCCCAGGAGTGTCTGGCCTACCAAAATTACTCCAAGAGCACAACAACTCATCCAAGAGGTCATAAAAGAACCCAGAACAACATCTAAAGAACTGCAGGCCTCACTTGCCTCATTTCAGATCAGTGTTCCAGGTCTCACATTTGCCAAAAAACATTTTGATAATCTCCCAGACTTTTAGGACTTCAAAATCAATTATAGACGATGAAATTGTAAATTGCAAATATTTTTTCACAGCCCTGTAATTCAAATGCAGAGAACTTGGCTCTACACTGTTTGCACTTTTCGCTCAGTTGTCTTCTGTTCATATGCATGCCATAGACAGTCCAGGCACTGACGTTCAGAGTTACACCTTTTGGGTTACGTCAACAATGACATTAGAACATTTATCATTTGTCATTTGTGAATCTATTCACAAAGTGCATCTAAGTGTTTTTTCCTCAGCACTAATCAGGTGGTAGGAGGCACTGCAATAGCTATTCTTGCATTGGTGGTGTTCATTTATGGGGTGTTAGTTGTTCTGCGTGGGTGTCTCCTCTTGGCTTGTTTTTGCTTAGGGAATGGGATCTAGAGTAAACCGAACAATACGCCATTCGGATGACCTGAATGAATAGAAACTCTTTACTGATCTTAGAAATTATGACCCTACTCACACTAACAGAGTAAATAATGTAAAAAACGGGAGAAAGTTGGAAGGAATTGCAAATATAAAATATGTTTTTCGCAGTCTTAAAAGCATCATTTCACATAACAAATTAGATATACAATATAATAAAGTGCATCTGTACTGAAAGCCTTTGTGTAGGCTGCAACATTTGCCAGAAATTGTCACAATCACAATAAAAAAATTCTATAAATGTCAGTCAGTCTTCATTTTGGATAATTTGTTATTAATTCCTGTCTGGATTTCCATAGCTGTCACTATGGTAACACAATGAGTATGCCTGTCTGTCTAGAAAGGAGTCCAACAGCAGAGGCGAGAAACAAAGAGGCTTTAGAAATCTGGACATTATAATTCATGCTACTTCACTGATGTTAAACATGAACTGTATTCTCTGCTACTAGCAATTTGTGAATTTGCTCTTCACCACAACACATTTAATACATTGTTTTCATGATATTGATGTAAGATACTAATACATTTCTGATTCATACAGAATTTAGAAAGAATTAAACATGTTCGACGAATGTCCACCTTAATTTTTCTAGTTTATTTAGAAAGCCATACCTCAACATTCTGTCTAATGTAGTTTATGATGAAATTTTGGTTAATATACTTATAAATTGTTGTCTTTTTGATAAGAAATTCTTTGCTCTTGCTCAGGGAAATCCTGTAGACTTAGTGTATGCATTTTCTCTGTGGGTTATTGTTTTCTGCTTGGATTCACCAGCTGAGGACCAGCTGTGTCTGCATTCCAGCCTCGCTTCTTCACCGTTTGTGCCGACTGCAGTTGCGACACATCGCTGGATGGGTGTACTTGATCATATATTTATGTACATCTACATGGTTGTGAAAAGAGACAGTTAATACTGTGTACAACGATTGCTGTTTTTGTACACCATCTTGCAGTTATCATATTTACTTTGAATATTTGCTGGCTCATATATATTGTATGTTGTATGTATGTTTATTGAGAAGTGGCTTTGGCGAGTGCCATAACTTCCAAGTGTTTTGTCCTTACGAGCTGCATTGCAGCATGTACAGGAAGTGATGATAGCATTTAGTCTGTATGAAAGGTGGTATCAGCTCCACCATTCCTTTTTTTTCTCTAGGTTGTCTTGCTTTTGCCTCTTTTTTGTACCAAAGGAGGACAGAGTAATATCCCTGTGTCATCATTAAGGGTGTAAGAAAATATCAAAAGTATTGAATAATTGACTTTTAATTAACAGTTTACATGCATAGATTTGTGGCAGACAGTGGTTCATTTTGTGTTGTTTAAATCAAAAAGATGTTCTGACTGTATGAAAAATACTTCTAAAACTCTAACAGCATATGTTGGTATATTCTTTATA